>JAVTVY010006677.1:0-40775 GCA_036873755.1 Hanleya hanleyi | reverse complement strand
GGACATGTAGAAACATCCAAGGCAGTAATAAAGTAACAATATTGTATTCTGCAATGTGTATAGCTCTGTACGCGCACAATACCCGCACAAGATCCCTACTCTAGAGGTAGTTATTGTTAAGTGTTTTCGTTATCTTAAATAAAGACGAATAATATACAATATATACAACACATATAAGGGAAGTGGGAAGAGGTGCCGACATACTGACTGCGTCACATGACTTCACAGAATAGTCTTCTGGTTAACCTATTCTAAAGCACATACCAAGAATCTAACGATTCGTGATATGTGTTGTATCTCAGATACGCTTTTATTGTACCTGTTCATGTGGCAACCTGGATGATATGACCACACGGCCCCTAGCACCGGCATAAGCGGTATTAGATACAAATCTAGAGAGCTATGATGGAAATGCTCTGACAACTCGTATACTGGTAATTGGTGAGCTGTTTCGCTGTGACAACTCGTACATTGGAGATTGGTGAGCTGGATCGTCGTCAGATGTAAATGACGGCATTTAACACAAAAGACTAGTCTGTAAGACCCGATGTCGACCCAGCATCAACTTCCCACAAGTGCCAACATATATCAAAGACCAAAAGGTCTGTACAGGGGGCGGGCCTCGGGGACGAAACGTCCACCAGCAGAATCTCGCCATATACAGGGAAAAATTACAACACATATAAGGGAAGTGGGAAGAGGTGCCGACATACTGACAGAGTCACATGACTTCACAATATAGTCTTCCGGTTAACCTATTCTAAAGTACATACCAAGAATCTAACGATTCGTGATATGTGTTGTATCTCAGGTACGCTTTTGTTGTACCTGTTCATGTAGCAACTTGGATGATATGACCACACGGCCCCTAGCACCGGCATAAGCGGTATTAGATACAAATCTAGAGAGCTATGATGGAAATGCTCTGACAACTCGTATACTGGTAATTGGTGAGCTGTTTCGCTGTGACAACTCGTACATTGGATATTGGTGAGCTGTATCGTCGTCAGATGTAAATAACGGCATTTAACACAAAAGACTAGTCTGTAAGGCCCGATGTCGACCCAGCATCAACTTCCCACAAATGCCAACATATATCAAAGACCAAAGGTCTGTACAGGGGGCGGGCCTCGGGGACGAAACGTCCACCAGCAGAATCTCGCCATATACAGGAAAAATTACAACACATATAAGGGAAGTGGGAAGAGGTGCCGACATACTGACTGCGTCACATGACTTCACAGAATAGTCTTCTGGTTAACCTATTCTAAAGCACATACCAAGAATCTAACGATTCGTGATATGTGTTGTATCTCAGGTACATACCCGGTCTATTACGCGCCACGGCCCAGTCTCGTCCAGTCTGGCTCTTGTCGTGGTATGGTAAGGCGTCTCTGGTTCCTCTCCGGTTATAGGCGTAGCCCAGGACTGCATGGAACCTCTACCGTGTCTCAGGTTACACGGCCCAGTTCATATAAGCGTTATTAGTTGTCTCTGGAATCCTTTCCGTATCACTGCCTCTCCTAGCAGTAGCCCTTCGGCGGCGTTGATCCGTACGGCACAACACAGCGTCTTCGGCGGCGACCCCTTTCGGCTCGGCAGATCTCACGTCTTCGGCGACCCGACGTCGGCGAAGGTCACTCCCGAGGAGGCAGATTTAATGTATTCGGTGACCCGACATCTGCGCGGCAGACTTCGTCTTCAGCGACCTGACTTCGGCGGCTGCCCCTCTACGGCGTTGACCCAAAAGGACGAGTTAATAGGCTCAGAATGTCTGCATATATATATGGGGTAATAATGCCCTGATCTCGGGGGCGTATTATTAGCTTAACCCTATCTGCCCTGGGCATTTTGGGAAGTATCCTGGCGAAATAGCCCCATCCCCTAATTAGTTTTCTTACCCCTTGAGCTAGGGAGCTGAAACTTAACACACTATACCCTTGGGTCGAGCTCTACCAGAAAATGTAAAAAAAATCCAAGATGGACGCTGTGATGACGCCACAGTGACATCATTTTCAAAAACGGCATTTTTTGGTCGATTTTTCGTCCGGATTTTAAGACTTTTTTATTTATGCAATTTCTTCGCAAAAACTGCATGATAAATTAGTAAATATTAATGCGATGTGAAATAAAATAGTTTTTTGCCCACTATTCATCGGGACAAAGCGAAAATTTTGAAGAAATATGACAAAAACATCACTTTTCTGGCACCCCCACGTGATCGCCATTTTGAATTTCCCAATGATCCTCTGCTCGGGGGGTTATGCAAATAGGCTCAAAATGACCCCAATATGATAAACTATAACGTCAAGGAGTTTCAGCTCTCATTTGTTGTTGTTCCGGAGATAGCGCAGAAAATTTGGTAGAGGGGGCCATTTCGCCCCCCCCCCCCCCAGGCCAGGTAGGGTTAACGTGTAAAGTCAATTAATATCAATAATTTGTAATATCATCCAAGCCTTGTAGCAAGGTGTAATTCGAGCCCTGCGGCAGTGTAAATATGTACAGTGGATATAAGCTTATGCTATCAGTTACTCCTAGCCGTGGCCGGTTAGTAACTAGTGAAGAGGAGTGTGATTAGATCTATTCCGTCTCTAAGGTCGACGATCTTATATGTAAGCGAATATATGTTATTGATCGCATCTAGCCGTAGCCTGTATACAACACATGGGGGTAAGGTGAGTGAGTAAATAGGACGTTCACAATTCTCGGTCGTAACCTCGAATGTTAGTCTGTGTTGAAGTGCAAACCAGTGTGAGCTGTACGTGCAGATCTCGTCCCAGAGGCCGATGATCTGGTTATTTCCGGCGGCGCAGCGCCGCCGGATATCTGAATTCGGTAAACATGGGAGCGGCCATCTTGATATTGGACGAGTAACAGGTGTTTTCTCGAGCCATACTTCACAGACGTGCCGTGGAGTGATCCAACTAGTTTCATATCGTAAAACGACAGGACTGTATCACCCGTTCGTAGTTAACACATTAATATTAATTCTGTTATAATGAATTCATCGAATAAATGTCCTTTAGTACTATTTTATTACGGCTGAGAGACCAAATCGATGACCATACATGATCAAGTTATTCACCTGTACCATGTGTACGTCTGCAGCAAAATGTTTGAGATTGCATTGCGAGTTACTAAAAACTTGAAACAGTAAAACACGCGGATCGGATTGATGTGTAGAGAAAGTCGATCTAGGCTTAATTCACAATGACAATGGTGGGTCCCGTATAATGCCACAGCGCGATCTCTTACATCAGGCTATATGAAGTGACTTAATACGTCAACCGAGAACATTACTTTCAAAGTCCTAGTTTGACATGCGGTTCATGTGCACATTTTGCCAGCAAGCACTTAACTTTCGGCTAACCCCACACTTTCCAGATGGGTTCTTGCGCGAACTACATTAGTCAAACCTTTAAGGAAAACAAAGAAATCGACGTTTTTTTTTACCATAATGTGCATCGTGACCTGTATTCAACAGTTGCATACGTAATCGGCTTGTAATACGCAGATTATAAGCTACAAACGTTTCCGCCGGCATTGATGCATCTGCATCAATAAGTTTTCTTGTGTGAGTAGGTATGTGTAATCGTGTAAAATACATGGCCAACGCTAGCGGTGATAATTTGCTATTAACGAGGGCTGCGGCAAAGTACCTTGGCAAGGTGTTCAGCTATTTAGAATGTCAGTATAGAACGGAAATTACATTCTTCAGGTCATGGGTATTTTAGTCACACCAACTACGCCTTCGAAAACACGACGCCCTCGTCGTGGAGCTCGGCTCAGCTACCAATCAAAGTTGAGTAGAATTAACATTCTTTTCTCCACAAGTGTTGACAGTCCACAATATCATAACAAAGGTACCAATCACGGCAGAATTACCACTCGACGTTCTTCCCAGCTGTCTGCTAGGTCGTCGATGAGGCAGGGGGACAATAGGTCACTGCTTCGCGGCACTGACTAATTTCGATCAAATTACATGCGACGTTCTTCCCAGCTGTTGGTTGTTCGTCGCTGAAACGGAAGAGGGAACATGAGGTCCCTGCCGACACACAGTCCTCACTACGCGGCCTCGCCTCACACCGCATGTTGTGTTCTTCATTCCACTCCCACTTATCGTATATTTTCCAGGTTACCACGCCCGCTGGTTTCTAACCGTGTCCACATACGTCTTTGTTCAACGAACTACTACTTTCTGAGGAGGTGCCACCTCTTGGTCATGTGATCTGCTTTCCCCTCCCTCCACTCACAAGCCGGACACCAGCTCCGGGAATCTCAGTTGGGTGGATCACTTTGGATTCCTCTGGCTCTACTCGCTTTACCGCATCCTCGCGAGCCAGTATATCGATCGATCTATTGGGATCGATACACTGGCTTGGTTAGTTACCCATACGAGTTCTGGATATAAATAAATGAAGGGGTTTCCCATAAATTAACCCAATCAGTGAACGCGCTAAGCTGGTTGATTAGGCCAATCCGCTGCGAGGCATGAGATGGGACAGGTTTCAATTTCATCGCGGGCCAAACTGCTTTGATGTCAAGCGGAAATCTACATCGGAAGTCAAAGCAAAAACCGCAGGCTGGGAATACCGACATCCTAATTCAAAACAAGCGCAGGGGATGAAATGTACGAGATTGTATAATAGAGGCATCATCTCAAGAACTCATTCGAATCACCAAAAAGGTCCAGGTAACCCTCTGCGAGGATTTAGGGATTACCTGGATTTGTGAAGATGGCTTTACCGAGGCGCCAGGCTACCAAGGCCGGAAGAACGCAGGCGAGCTGCCTTGCCCCACTTCATCGTTTGTGGTTTAACCTTCCACGTCCGAGGTCATAGCGAACGCATCCGGTTCCTCGTCAGTTGTTGCATTGCTCAGAAAACACACGTCAAGTCTGGCCACTCCATCCTCGGCTCCGGGGGTGTTAGGGGACCATCATCGCCCTCGTTTCTTCCAGCGATCGATTCCTGTTCTCTCTCCTCATTCAGTGGTGCATGGGAGAGTTGAGGCTCATCTTCCCTAATTTTAAGTGCAGCTTCCACCTCAGTCGATGCCGTCGCGGAGTTGACTTCAGGAGCGCCCGCCCCTTTTCCCGACGGCACAGTGACCATTGACAAGCGGCGAACTGCGGACGTTGCAGCGATGTTGGACGGCCCCGCCCGAGGCTGCCAGATGCGCGCGGGGATCCCGATCACCAGATCTTTCTTTGCTCTTGGCGGTGGATATGGCCGTCCAAACTCCCAGCCATGGACTCGTCGTAGGTGTTCCCGGAGGTGCTTCTTGGAGTTGCAGTTCCGGTCACAAAGGGACCCCACACATCCTCCACAGACTCATCACTCTTGGACTCCTGACTTTGCCCATGTGGACTCCGGCTTCGATCACGTTGACTCTTCTTCGTTTTACTCATCCTCTCTATCTGCAATGCTAGATCAAAACATGGGATTAAATGATGAGAGTGAGCCACCCTATGATAGTACGCCTGAGTTGGAAAGCCGTGAGCCTTTCGATCCCTAATTTAGGTCGGCGATCAGTCCCCACTATCTTCGGTTGACATGCTAGAATATAATCCTGATAACGCGCGGGGCGCCTAATATCTCGCAATAGGGTCATCCGCCGCGGTTCCGTCTTCGCCTCGGCCGGGGTTAAAGCTTCCATAGATAACCCCTTGTATGATTCTACGTGTCCATCGTCGCCAGACGTCTCTTCTGACTCACTGATGGACATCTCACGAGCAAAGAACAATCCGGAGACCTCCGTCCTCATCTGCAATGCGGTTGGTCACGTCCGTGAGTGCTTCCGAGTCACGTATGATACTCCCCATCGGTCTCGCAGTTTTCGATTCTCTTCACGTCTAGGAGCAGAAAAGTACAGGTAAACATGATCTCCAGGTTTATATTTTGCGGAAAATCCTTGCTGTCATATACCCTATTCTGGCGCCACAGGCTCCCAATCACTTCTCGGGCGCTACGATGTATCTCACAACTCGTCACGCAGTTCTTCTACCCACTGTGTTGGTTCCACTTCCTGGTGTGGGGGGAGGGGGCTCCCAGTACCAAGTGAGATGGCAGAGAGATCTCTCTTCCGAACACCATCATATTCGGTGATAATCCTGTCGTCTCACGGGCTGTAGCACGATAGGAGATCACTACAAGCGGTATATGCAGGTCCCAGTCTCTTGGATGGAGGTCGACACTGGCATGTAGCATTTTCGCATTTGAACCGTTCAATCATGACATTCGATTGGGGGAGGTATGACGTCGTCTTTGTCTCCCTCATCCCCAAAATTCGGCACATCTCTTTGAAAACACGGTTCTCAAACTGGCGACCTTGGGCTGAATGAATCGCCTTTGAAACACCGAACTTTGTCACATAATGTTCTACCACAGCCTGTGCAACAGCCGGGGTTTCTTGGTTGGGCATGACAACGGCTTCGATTCAACGAGTAAAGTAGTCACCGATGACCACAATATACTGGTTTCCACTGCTGCGATCCGCTCCCCCGAACAACCAGTCATCTGTCGACTGTTTTGTCCTCGGGATTTGCGCCCAGTCAGCTTTTTTCTATTACATACATCGCAGCTTCGGCACAATTGGCGTATGTTCGTCTGCAGGCCAGGCCAGGTATAGGCCTGACCCACCTTTGCTAAGATCTTCCTTACTAAGAGCTGTCCACCAGTGGGACCGTCGTGGACCTCTTTTAATACTCTAAGGTACAGGAAACGAGGCACAACCAACATTGGTCGCTTGATATTACCCAGATCATCCATTCAACGTCTAACCAACAGCGCATCGCAGATCTCCAGCACATCGAAGGCACGTACAAACTGACGTTTTCCCATTTCTATTACACGGGCGGCTGCCTGCACGTCATCGCTGCTTGATCGGCCACACTGTTTGCATGGGATACGGCTCAATGCGTCAGTGTTGCCATGTTTTCGACCAGGACGATTCTCGATGATGACATCGTAGACGCCTGAATTCCTGAGGGCCTGAATTCAACGGACCAGCTGTCCCCCAGTTCCTTGAACCGCTTGAGTCATCTCAGCGAGTCGTGATCGGTGCGAAGCAAAACGTTCCATTCAATTGTGTCGAAAGCATTTGACGTAATGCACAACAGCCTAGTCTTGTCACACAGTAGGCTCGTTCGGCCTTCGACAACCACACGGCTAGCGTATGCCACGACTTTCTCTTCTCCAACTATCACCTGTGACAGTACGGCCCCGATGCCATGGTTACTCGCGTCCGTGTCCAAACTAAAAGAGAGCCTAAAGTCTGGCATAGCCATCACAGGCGCGGTTGTTAGCTCGTCTTTCAGGGCGTCGAAGCTTGCTGCGCTGTGGTGTCCCATATGAAGACTTTTTCTATTTTTTCGATTAACGTGTGCAGCGGCGCTGCAATTGTAGCAAAGTCCCGGATGAAACGCCGATAGTAGCTGCAGAGATCCAGGAAGCTCCGAACCCAGATCTACGAAACTGGTGGCGGCCAATCTCGTACAGCACGGATCTTCTGCAGGTCGGTCCCAGTCTCATTCTGTGATACCACGTGGCCTAGCTAAATGATTTGTCGTACCCCTATGGCGCACTTGGACGGCGTGAGTTTAAGACCATGCTGTATTAACATCTCGAAGACCCCTTCAAGACGCCGGATCATATCGTCAAACGTCCGTCCAAAAATAATGATATCGTCCAGGTAGACGAGAAACGTATCATAATGGCGTCCTGGTAGGATGACTTACATGAGCCGCTGTAGAACCCGAACGGTATAACCCGGAACTGTTACAGACCTCACCGAGTTGCAAAGACCGTCTTGCATTTTTCGTTGGGCGACACTTCAACTTGCCAGTACCCTGTCATCAACTTGCTCATCGATCATCTCCCGGGCGTGAATCGGCGATCGCCTCGGTGGAATGCAGATGGGTGGTACACTCTCAGTTTTTATGTGATTTTGTGCCATCGTCGTTCGAGTTAGATCAGTATCGTCCGTGACGAACAGATCAGTATATCGGGTGACCAAATCCTCTACAGCCAGGGCTTGGTCTGTCTCTAGGCCTTGGTTGCATCATCGAACCATATTTGTAAGGTGGTCTGGACATGTGACGGTCGGCACGGTGATCCTCGGTCTATTAGATTTCCCACGGCTCGGCGTCGAAACTTCAGTCGTTATCGGGACTTGGTCGTACACTACTCCTACTTCACTCATACGGCCGTAGAGCGTTCCGGACTGGGTTACACTCGGATCTGAGAACAAGTTGAGGAACTCCAGGGTGACTCCGCAGTCACGGTCAACCTCGGTGATGACCCTGACCAACATGACTTCTGTCTTCTGTGTAAGCTCCGGTTCGTTTTCGATCATCCCTACATCGCCTGGTAGTCCGCCACGGACTCTCTCCGTCACAACGGCTTCGGCTCCAGCAGGAATAGTCACAGTCTCGGTAACGGCTACCCGGTAACAACCTGCGCTCCCCACGACCTCGCATTGGGTGTAGCGGTCACCGTACTTGACCCGGTGGCACTCCGTCTCGATCTTGGAACAGTGGATGCTGGGGAAGTCTTACCATAGTAGAGCGTCCACTGTCATCTTCCGTGTTCGTGTGGTATCGACTATAGTGATGATAAAATCAGGTTCACCTTTCAGGGGCATCAGCGTACCGTCAGCCATACGAATATTAACATAAGACGGGTTACTCAAGGCTGGTCTGTGTCGTGAACTCAGCTGCCGATATATTTTCTCGCTTATGAGGGAAATCGACTCCCCCGTGTCAACACAACACCGCATCTTCACTGGCCCGATCATGGCAGGCAGATAGAGTCCGGCTTCCCCGGAAGTATTTACCTCGGAAGGATTCTTGAACGATCTCGACGGTTTAGAGTCATTTGATTTGGATACATCTGGGCAGTCCGCCAGGTAGAGACCCGCTTGCCGCACGACCTGTAAACAACACTTCGTTCCCGATTCCTATACGTCCGTTGTTGGCCTCTGGCATATCTTGGTGGTCGTCGCTATGGCCGAGGCTGAAACTTTCGCATTATTTCCTCCATCAATTCTTTGATCTGTTTTCTCAGGCGAGCTTCAACCTCTTCGTCATCCTCGAAGGTTGCAGCGAATCCCTCGTCTTTACTGGGAGTATGGACTTAGCGGTTGCCCACGTCTTACGGCGTTGCGAAGACTTGAATGTTTCTACTTATACGGCAGAGTGTAGAGCTGCATCCAAGGTCTTCGGCCGGGTCTGCCACACAAGAAATCTGAGCTCAGATTGTGTCAGAACATACCAGGAGAATGGGTATGTTTATGGACATCTTCTTGCACTGTGTTTGGGGGGACTCGTTCCTCTTATGTCCTGACATGTGAATCGGGTTTTTTCGGATTCCCTGATCCTCACAAACTTGGCGTTTTGACACTTCTCTGTCCTAAATATTTGAATATTTGAATTGCGGAATAAGTATTGAATACGTGCAATTCATATATATATTATGGTAATATAATCGAATGATTATACCACATCCTGAAGATGGATTATGAAATCTGTTTTCTATCGAGGTCTCCTCAGACAGATTAGCACTTAAACAACGCCTTATAACACAAGGTGTTGATTACCTTTGATGTACCCAGATATGTCGCTGGATGAAAGACTGATTACAGCCCCCAGACTGTGACCCAAGCTGTGACTCCCTCGAAGAGGGGTCTTTCGCCTAGATGTGTGATGTTGACACCGTCTACTCACTGAGCCAACATACTGTATAAATACGGTCATGTTCAAGTGTTGGAATCACTATGCACTCAGTTTCCACCAGCACACTCTTCGAAGACCATCTTAATACTACTACCAGAAGAATGGCGACCATGGACGTATCAAACTCACCACCCCAGAATTATCCATATGAATCACCGGATTACGCTGACGTCGACGCAGATGAACCCACAGAATCGAGCCTTGACTTTGACGCCAAGATTGCCGATTGGATTGGAAATCTGACTGAATTGTCAGATCGTCGACAACCGATACGAACGCTAAAGGAGTGCCTCAAGTTCAGCAAAGATAAACAGAAGAGTCCTTCCTTTATTAGGTTGTCGATCAGCCCCAATATTGGAAAATCAACACTTAGCCGCTCGTTACTTCAACCGAAGATCGATGCTATTAAAGAAGAACTTATGGCGATTGCTATTGAACGCCTGACTGCTATGTGTGATGAATACATAAGAGAAGAGACAGCGAACATGAACGAACTAGCTACGCGGGCCAGAAAGGCAATCCCGAGAACCAATCCAGAAGGCGGGGAAGCCCACACTAAACTGAATAAACAAATTTATGAAGTTTTTGTGAATTCCGACAAAGATGTCAAAGCCTTTGGGACGAATCTTAGGATAACAGCGAAGAAACCAGAGACGAGAGCCAAACCGGCTGAGAAATCGGAACCACACCAACCGAATAACACTCGCCCAATTGACCGCCCTACAAAGAACCATAAAGACCGCCTAGCCTCCGTTAAAGACCGTCGAAGGGCCAATAACGAAAGAAACCAACCAGACAAACGCCCCGCTGAAGGCCTAAATCACCCCAAGTGGTCTAACAGATCAGAAGAATGGGACCATCCAAGATATTACAGAGAAAACAGACACCCCAACCTGGAACGAAGCGCAGGAATCCACAGTCCTCGTCCAATCAAGCCAGCAAATATCCGAGATGGAAATACTAACTTTACCGCATAATGCGTAAACTATTTGATGGGTATACGAAGTATACACACACATACCATTCTATGCCTATTATATCTGTATACGAAGTATACACAATGTGCTAATCTGATCTTTTGGACCTCAATGGATGAATTGAGAGATATACCTTGGAACTATTGTATATTCTCCTGTTATTGATATATATATAGAATTAGATATATATATGCATACTGTATCAACCCGTTGGGTTGCTAATAGGCCGACCTAATAGGCCGGCGAAGCCGGCCTTAGGTCGGGCTTATTGGTAAGAAATCCAGACAACAACAACAACAACAATTCACACATACTGACGAACCCACCTTTTTCCTCAATGTGGGCGGAGCCTGTCGTTCGACGCGTTGTCAACGTAAACATCATCGACTGGAGGCTGACATGTTTCTCGTCTCGGTGAAACGAGAAAATAAATATTTACATTCCCGTTTACACCATTGATATTTAGCTCCTTCTGCAAATGTCTTCCGAATTTTCAAACGCCGACATTCGCAGCCGGGCTTGGGATCGGGCTTTTTCAAAGAAATCAACGTAAAATTCATCAAATTCTCACTGCGCCTGTCCGAAATCGAAGCGGACATGTTTCTCATCTCGATCAAACGATAGTTTGACAAGCCAAAATGGGACAGAATGATTTTATTCATTTACACATAATTCTATGAACATTAATATATTTTTTCCTCTTTGCATCGCATATTTTTGTCTTAAAACATTGAAAAAGCAAAAGCGTTCTTGTCACCGAAATACATCCGGGCACTTCGCGCAACCATGACTACAAGGTAAAGTTCACGAGTTACGGCCCTTGAATTCGTTATGTTCCGCTCCACGCAAGTGTTTGCTTTTTGTCTCATTTCCAGTGATAAATTATGTTTGGTTCCATGGGCTAATAACATTTACACAAGCATTTTGTTGAAATAATGACAAAAACAAACTTTTTCTTCTTATTTCCTTTTATAAGTTGATAAAGGTGCAAGGATTGCTCTATGGTATTTTAGTGAGTGTCTGAGTGGTTCCAAAGTGAACAATGCATTTTACAAGAATAATGAAAAACTGGGGAAAACGTGATCTATCTATTTTGGGCAAACTACAGATTATAAAAACCTTTATAATTTCACAGTTTACTTTTATCATGCAATCACTTGGAATTCCGGACAAAATTTTAGCACAAATATACCAACTTTTATACAGATTTTTATGGAAAAAACCCCTAAATAATAAGAAAACATTTGAAAAAGTAAAACGGACTGTTCTAATAGGAGATTACAACCAAGGTGGACTGAAAATGTTAGATATGAATGACTTACAAACAAGCTTTTATTTGAGCTGGGTCCCCAAACTTTTTTCAGATAATGCAGAAATTTGGCAAAATGTCCCCTTTTTTTATTTCAACAAAATAGGACACAGACTTAGTGCCTTTCAAAGTTCAGTATCTAGCAAACAATTCATACAACTTGATTCTATCAAATCACTATTTTGGAGGAAGGTCTTTACTGTATGGTTAGATAGTCATCAAATCTCTTTAAACCCACCTGATATCCCAATGCAAGCTTTGTTTAATAACAATCTCATTAAGTATAAAGGTAAACCACTCTTTTTCAAAGATTGGGTGAAGGCTGGAATAGTACGAGTCAAAAATATTTTCCACAATGATCGCCTTTGTACATTTAAGCAGCTCGTTAATTTACTTGGCCCTTCACCAGGTCGCATATTTGAATACAATGTTATGAAAAATGCCATCCCAAAACTCTGGATAGATAACTTTCAACATAATTTGACTAGTCAAAACTATATTTCATTTTGTGGAAAGTCTATATATGGGTGGAAGGCGAGAAATTTTAGAAATTTTATCACTTCTGAAAGGGTATCTACACCATGTGCAGTAGGTTTCTGGCAAAGGAAGACCGGCATTGAAATAAATGATTATATTTCTAGATTGCCTTTCATTTGTACTGCTGAAACCAGACTTCAAGTTTTACAATGGAAGATGCTACATAATATATATCCAACGGCCATACTTCTCCACAAAATAGGAAAGAAAGACTCAAACAAATGTACACAGTGTAATGAGGTTGAATTTATTGAACATTTCTTTTTTCATTGTGCCTATTAAAGCTTTTTGGAAAATAGTTGAAGACAAAATTTTCTCTATTGCTAATATACAGATTACACTACAACTTAATCACATCCTGTTTGGTGTAACAGAGTCTACTATGATACAATGTTCACTCTCTTCAAAGAAGAAAGAGGTAATTAACCACATTATTTTAATTGCTAAAATGTGTATCAGTAAGTATAAATATGGTACACATGCAAACTTAAGCTTTCTCTTTGATTATGAATAGAGCTGAGAAAGAAATATCTGCAAATACCTGAGAAATGATCCGTCTTGGCCAATGTTTTTGATATGGATTGTGTACCGTTATGGGCAGCAAGATTCCATCTCATAGTAATATATATCGATTTATCACAAATATTATCAATATAGGTTTTCATATTTTGCATTAAGATACCACTGTTTTCATAGCATAATAATATATTGATTCATCCGAAATATAGTCATTGTAGGTTTAAAATACAGACTCAGTATTACAGTACATTGCATAATATGCAATGGGTTAGATTCCATTGTACTCTTCTCAATTGATATTTTGATCTATTTGGTTACGTAACTTATATGGCAATCTTAAAATGCAGTAAGAATACAAGAATTCCATTGATTTTCATGTCTTAGTATTATATTGATTTATTATACATATCATTAATATATTGGTATCAACTTCTTTTTTTTTTTTTTTTACCCTGTTAACCCTCGCCATGTGGGTGATTGTAAGGGTGAATACATGTAAAATCATGGCACAAACACTGCAATAAATGCCCAGTGGTGTGTCCAGGGCTTAAAAAAAACAAACTTTCCTGACTGGCGTGATTGTGTCCTGTCACAATATAACTTTTATTATGTAAATGTAATATTTTATCTTAGTTTTAACATTTTCTTATATGTATTCATGTATAGAAAATAAAGAATGATTGAGAACTCGACAAAAAAAAAAAAAAAGAAAAAAAAAAAAACAGAACAATGCATTTTATTGCGTCAAGCACAAATGAATTCTACTCAAGCAGCAGTTTAGTTCGGGATAAAAAATAAAAAAAAATAAACAAAAGCTTTTACCTGGTAATATGAATTAAGTAACAAATGTGCTGATTCAAGTAATTAATTAAGTTGGTGATTACATTTTATAAACTGAATAATATCATATTTGCCACAAAATATCATCCAACAATGTCCAATTTTTCATCATTTGAAACCATGGAATATTCTCAGTCAATTTATTGAAAGTAACAAAAATCAAAATATATATATTTTTTTAATATTGTAAATTTGTTACAAAATTAGGCTAATTGAAAACAAGAAAAAACTAAAAAGAAAACTCTCTAAATTGTTGTTGTCACTATTTCCACTTTGTTGATAATACATGTAATCTTCATGGCTTCACTGATCCTCAAGGCAGCTTATACAAAAACAATTTGTAGAACACGAATAAGTTTCATATAGCATTCTTGAAATATTTCCGACTTAAGTAAACAGTTATATATTTCAGCAATCTGCTCTAAAGTACCAGTATTTCAAAAATGAATTTTTGACAAACCGTTCTGCTCATCAGGACGATTTTCACAAAATTTGTAACCAAAATTTTTGATTCCGTCACAGTTATGATTTTTTCGTTTTTGGCTTTGAACTAGTGGTCTCCTGTTTATACATCTGTCTTGTTTTTATATAGAAAATTTGTTTTCTTTGAAGTTTGTTAAATATAATTTAAGCAGAAGAAAAAGAAGAAGATACATATATGTGGAACAGCTTATAAATATAATTTTAATAGCTGGCAGTGACCTTGACCTGTACCACTTTTTAAAACGAAACTGATTAAATATATTAAAATTTGGATGACAAACGGCGATGTGTAGGGAATAATTACATATGGCAAGAAGTATAAAATAGTGCCAGTTTTGATAGCCTCTTCGTCTAATCTTTACTGGGCCTGTGAACCGACTTCTTTTAGTGAATGTGGTTTCCCTCCCTGAAAGTGTGTGTGGGTACAGCAGCCTGACTACATCTGCATTGGTCAACATGTACATGATGTCACAGGGCTATCCTTACTTCATTCTCATAACATCAGATTGCATACCTTACTAATGTGAAATTACACCGACAGCTTTGGAGCTTACAAACTCTCACATTAAGAGAACGTCTTCGTTCTAAATATGGAGAAACCGATCAGAGCGCATTTAATGGAGGCTCGAATTTAGCCAATTGGGACAATGTTAGTCTGCCTGCTATCATATACTATTAATTAATTGCTATATGCTTCTGATATTAGGGGGGAGGGGGAGGGGGCAGGCATTTAGCGAAAAGTTGAACGTATTTGAGAACTGGGATAAATTAATCACTAAGTTAACAGCGATCAAAATATGCAAGTACATTTCACATTTACCTAAGAGAGCAAGTATCATTGGCTCGTTAGCTGAATTGGGGGTATATCCTCCTAGTATCGATATTATGGTCACCATGATAAAATATTGCCTCAGGCTTGAGCAACTTCATCCATCTCGTTTATTATATAAGGCTTATTTAACGGATGAAAAACTTGTCAAGTCAAGCTGGTTCTTTAATATCCAGTGTATATTGCAATCTCTGAATCTCACCGGTTACATCTATAGACCATTTTCGTCCATCCAACAATACAATAAAGCAAGCAGTCTTAATTTGATAAGTTGACTGACAAGTTGGACAGTATATTTTTTGAGAATGCATCTCAAGATAACAGTAAACTTAGAACATATGATAAAATAAAATTTAAACCAATGTTATCTTGATGTTGTTAAAGATTTAAAGCAATGAAGATCACTTACGTTTCTCAGACTGAGCACTACTAATCTAGAAACAGAAAGAGGGCAATATTCCAAAATCCCATTATCTAGTCGAATATGCAAAAACTGTAACCTCTGCAAAATAGAAGATGAATGGCACTTCTTGCTCAAATGCCCCATCTATAAAAAGCAACGTTGTGACACAATTCACACTATTACGCGTAAGCTTATTGGTCCTCTGGTCCTATCAATGAGTATTAACGAAATGTTTTTTATTGTTTCCTGATCTCCCTGTAAATTATCTAATGTTGTTTCAAAATTGTCTTTCACTGCTTTCAAGTGAGGAAAATGGTCAACAAGTCTGGCTGGAGATAATACAGAATAAACTTAAAACATATGTCCACTAAGTATAACACCTACAGTACGTATATTTTAAAATGGTTTACCAGTAAATGACAACTTTTATCACCTCAGGATAACATATTGTCCCTTGAAAATGTAATTTGTGTTTGTGAATTGTACCTTGCCCCATGACAGCTATCTGTTCTTTGGTACAATAAATTGAAATTGAAATTATAGTCTGTCCAGGGTGCCAAAGAATACACTTAAAATCTAACGGCATATGATGTCGCCCGAGAGGTAGCTCATTGTAATATAGGTTACAGTTGTAAGTTTGAATCTGTAGGTGTTACCTAAAATCATATATTTTTACCAATCAGTTTATTTCGTAATATGTAATAAATATAATTTGAAGTGGGCCTGTATTACTCTGGTAATTCAATGGTCGGCCTACTTTAAATTTTATTTATTTCATATTATTATTATTATAAGGCCGAACAAACTGGCCCCGCAGGGGCCAGTAGTTTGGCCTATATTGGTGAAAACACAACAACAGCAACAACAAGACAACCATACCGTTCGCATCACTTTTTCGTTTGGGGGCGGAGCTTGTCGTTCAGGAGTTGCTAAGGTCTGGAGGCCGCCATTGCTCCCATGGAGGATTTCGGCACACCTCGGCTATTCCCGACAAAAATAAAACTGTAAATTCTACAATTTACTCTCCCCGGTAGTTTGTCTTTGAAAATTTTCAACAGCAAAAACGTATTCTGTGCTCCAACGAAACGCTGGGTCTTCTCGTGCAGTTGAGCAGACGTTACACGCGAGCATTTGCAACAACAACAACAACATGACATGTGCGACTTGCAACACAGCGGAGATTTCCCAGGGATGATCCCAAGAATAAAGATATTTCTTTGTACCGGTATTTCATACTACTCGGCTGTTTTTGTCGTTTCGTGTGTTATATACATCAGACTTTCTCGTAATCACATCTTCAGCCCAGTTGAGCTTAATTATTTTGATCAAACTTTCTGTGGAAAATCACGCTGTCCCTTTCATGTTTTCAGCCTGAGCGGTCGAGCTGAGGCTCCCGATGTGGGGTTAACGTGTTGACGCGATTTTTCACACAGTTACTATTTTGTTATTTCCATCGAATATTGCAAGATTAATATGGATATGTACCGGTAACATATATATATCTGAAATATTGCAACTGACAGCTATAAAATGACAGAATTGGAGATAATTCATGCTGAAAAAATGTCCTATTCTCTAAATAATTACGAAAAATCAGGCCTACCAGTTTAGTGACTGTTTACTGTTATGCTCATTAAGACTAGACATTTTTTATCATCACCACCCACCAAATTAAAAAAAAATAGTTTTCATCCGACTATATGGACCGACAATCCCCACTTGCACAACATTCAGGTTAATCCTTTGACAAAGAGCTCAGCTGTGCAGATGGCACCGGCAGGTGCACTGGGACACCAGTTTGCTTCCATCTGTCTTTAGCCTAGAAAATATTTTTAGTTGATGATAACTGGACTATTTTTCGATCTGAAGTTGCCAAAATCTTCATAAATCATGCAAGCATGATGGTCCTTTTATAGAATACAATGCAAGATAATTTGATGAATAGCCTATGTATCATATTTACTCCAGTGATCAATAGTTAAACCCCTGCCCCATGTTACAGAGAAAGAGAAGAGAGTCAATGGATGAACCACTATGTGAAAGCACATGCGGGCACTATTGGTGCAGCTCATTGTTAAAGGATTGACTTGAATTTTGTGCAAGTCATGGAATAGATCTCCGATCTCAGGATAACATATTGTCCCTTGAAAATGTAATTTGTGTTTGTGAATTGTACCTTGCCCCATGACAGCTATCTGTTCTTTGGTACAATAAATTGAAATTGAAATTATAGTCTGTCCAGGGTGCCAAAGAATACACTTAAAATCTAACGGCATATGATGTCGCCCGAGAGGTAGCTCATTGTAATATAGGTTACAGTTGTAAGTTTGAATCTGTAGGTGTTACCTAAAATCATATATTTTTACCAATCAGTTTATTTCGTAATATGTAATAAATATAATTTGAAGTGGGCCTGTATTACTCTGGTAATTCAATGGTCGGCCTACTTTAAATTTTATTTATTTCATATTATTATTATTATAAGGCCGAACAAACTGGCCCCGCAGGGGCCAGTAGTTTGGCCTATATTGGTGAAAACACAACAACAGCAACAACAAGACAACCATACCGTTCGCATCACTTTTTCGTTTGGGGGCGGAGCTTGTCGTTCAGGAGTTGCTAAGGTCTGGAGGCCGCCATTGCTCCCATGGAGGATTTCGGCACACCTCGGCTATTCCCGACAAAAATAAAACTGTAAATTCTACAATTTACTCTCCCCGGTAGTTTGTCTTTGAAAATTTTCAACAGCAAAAACGTATTCTGTGCTCCAACGAAACGCTGGGTCTTCTCGTGCAGTTGAGCAGACGTTAACGCGAGCATTTGCAACAACAACAACAACATGACATGTGCGACTTGCAACACAGCGGAGATTTCCTCTGGGGATGATCCCAAGAATAAAGATATTTCTTTGTACCGGTATTTCATACTACTCGGCTGTTTTTGTCGTTTCGTGTGTCATATACATCAGACTTTCTCGTAATCACATCTTCACCCCAGTTGAGCTTAATTATTTTGATCAAACTTTCTGTGGAAAATCACGCTGTCCCTTTCATGTTTTCAGCCTGAGCGGTCGAGCTGAGGCTCCCGATGTGGGGTTCACGTGTTGACGCGATTTTTCACACAGTTACTATTTTGTTATTTCCATCGAATATTGCAAGATTAATATGGATATGTACCGGTAACATATATATATCTGAAATATTGCAACTGACAGCTATAAAATGACAGAATTGGAGATAATTCATGCTGAAAAAATGTCCTATTCTCTAAATAGTTACGAAAAATCAGGCCTACCAGTTTAGTGACTGTTTACTGTTATGCTCATTAAGACTAGACATTTTTTATCATCACCACCCACCAAATTAAAAAAAAATAGTTTTCATCCGACTATATGGACCGACAATCCCCCACTTGCACAACATTCAGGTTAATCCTTTGACAAAGAGCTCAGCTGTGCAGATGGCACCGGCAGGTGCACTGGGACACAGTTTGCTTCCATCTGTCTTTAGCCTAGAAAATATTTTTAATTGATGATAACTGGACTATTTTTCGATCTGAAGTTGCCAAAATCTTCATAAATCATGCAAGCATGATGGTCCTGTTATAGAATACAATGCAAGATAATTTGATGAATAGCCTATGTATCATATTTACTCCAGTGATCAATAGTTAAACCCCTGCCCCATGTTACAGAGAAAGAGAAGAGAGTCAATGGATGAACCACTATGTGAAAGCACATGCGGGCACTAAAGGATTGACTTGAATTTTGTGCAAGTCATGGAATAGATCTCCGCATGGAAAGTCATCTGAGTCCACAATTAAGATGACGTAATCCATGACCACTGACCTAAATTTATTAGTATATAAAACAAATTATATCAACGAAACAACAGTTAGCTTTTTTCACAGCATGTATTTGGTACAATCTCAGTAAACTCAGATATCATATCATGGAATATTGTATCTGAATTCAGCCCTATATAAATCCCGTGCGAATTTGTAACTACATTTGTTAGCCAATCAGGTGGCTAGCTTGGTGAAACAATTTCAAAATCACGCCCACAGTAATTACACATGGTAGCATGGAGTCTAATATATAAAAATTATCCTGAAACAGTATCCATATATGGCATCATTTCCAGACAGTGTGTGTGGTCAACCGTAAAGATCAAAGAGTTTACTCCCGTCGAAAAGTCTGGCTATGTTAGGAGGAAGAAAATATCAAAGGATTGTGCTGTGCGATTATGTTAATCTCCATGAACTAAACGTCCATCATGTCAGAGAGAAACGGTAAAAATTGTCGTGACTGGCTTATTATGGGATCTCGTAGAATATCGGCAAACATTTCGCATGAAGTTTTCATAGCGTTACGTCTAGAAGGTATTCCCCTGATTTACCATATTGGTTTACCAAGATTGATTTGTTTTAAATATTTTCCCTTTACATTTCTTAATTTTCATAATTTATTGATGTAAATATTCATATAGGCCTACCAACAAATATTCTTCAAGCCAAGCAACTGTGGTTTTTTTGAATCTGTTGTCATGATCGCCATGTTCATGGTAAGCAAGTGATCTGAATGGTCAATATATATAGAATGTAAATTGTTGCTTTGATGATTGGCCGACTCGGAAAAATTGTCGCATTTCTCATGAACCATTCCCATGTGTACTAGGGCTATCGAGGATAGAGATACACACATTTAAGTTCCCCGCCAGTGAAAACATTGTGTCCAGAGCGGTATGGTACCATATTGGTAACTATATCTTCACCGTAACGGTACCATTGCGGTATCGGAGCAGACACACAACCATCGACAACCATTCTGGTACCGATATCATATGGTACCATTATAGTGAAGATGTAGTCACCACTATGGTACCATATCGCGCTGGTCACAATGTTTCCACTGATGGGTAACTTATATGTGTACCCCTGGTTTCAGCGAGGATGGGTACACAGAAGAAATGAATGATATCATTTAGTTTACCAGAATTTACTTAGACACATGGATTATCTAAAAAAAAAACGTCTGTGAGATTTGTTGAACGAACACCATTTTTTGATGATACGATGGTACATGGTCAACAAAAAAATTCATCCGTCAGCCAAATTATGATAATTAATGTTCGTACAACAATCCATCAAGCTCTCTTAGAAGTAAAAGTGAAAGTATATCCTCCAGTCCTCTCTTATTATTGCAATTATCCTGCTTATTCCTGTGCTATGAATGCGAGTGAAAGTATCCTTCAGCCCTCTTATACTGCTGCAACTGACAGTATGTCAGTCCTCCTTATTGTAAATGTAAGTGAAATTATCATATTTCAGTGGGAATTGTATTGTTTTGATTGACTAATTAATTACCCTGTCTTGCCTAATACAAGGCTCCGATGTCACACTTGACCAGTTGGCATATCGATTGAAGGGTTCTTGTGTAACACTGACAGACAATACCTGTGAACCGATAAAGTATGCAGTGGGAATGTTATCCAACCTTGATTATGCCTTTCTTACTTTTGCCTTGTTGATTATGTATATTCATGAAAAGGCAGGGGGAAAAGGCTTTTCAATACCACCATGCCCACCCTGTATTCCCATGCATCGACTGGTATATAACTTAATAGTATCCTTCAGTCCTCTCATATTGTTAATGCAAGTGGAAGTATCCTTCTGTCTTATCATATTGTTAAAGCAAGTGAAAGTATCCTTCAGTTGTCTCCTTAATTGCCATTGCAGAATAAAGTATGCTTTAGTCCTCTTGTTATTCATGTGAGCGAGTGCCCCTCACTGGCTCTCATGTTTGTTCTAATTGCTTGTTTGTGTTGTGGGCACGACTTCCATGTATCTAATACAATAAATATTTGCATATCATATCATACCACACTATAACATGATATGTAATAAATCCAAATTTAAAGTGGGCCTATCGTAAAGTATACGGTATGTTCGGCCTACTTTAAATTTTATTTATTTGATATTATTTCATGTTGGGGAACGAAAAGAAAGTATTGGGGAAAATATGGTTCAATTTGCGCTATGAAAAACATAATGGTTATGGGAATATATATCAATTTTCATGAAGGTCGAATTTTAGAATATGAAACGAGAATAGTGAGTAAGGAATGATATTCCATTCACGTGTCCTTCTCCGTGGTTAACAGGTCTGAGATCATAGATCGCCGGAGATGGCACGCGTTTTCTCGAAAATAAATCGAACACATAATGTATGTAGGTTAATGCAATGTTCTATATGGTGGCCGAGAGGGGCCATCGTCTTCACCATCGTGCCATAGAGCGATAGAGCGATGGCGATAGAGCGATAGAGCGATGGCGATGGAGCGATAGAGCGATGGCGATAGAGCGATAGAGCGAAGTACATGACTGCGCATGTCTCATAATCATGCATATTCATACGGTGATAATCGTACCTCCAACACAAGAGAGCTCGCCGCTAAACTCTAGTTATTATCAGGCGGGTTCATGAATACTATAGCGGCCAGCGGCATACCACAAAGATTACACAGATAACACAGAGAGATAGACCGATAAGTTTTATTGTATATATATTTAAAAACAATAAACATTGGCTAAAGGACGACATAAGAATTTAATAAATAAAGCAGTGATATTCGCTATCGGTGAACATACACATCTGGAACATTTAAAATCTTGAAGTGTACGCAAATGTTAAAATCGTGTGTCTTAGTTAATGCTTATCAACGCTTGTAAAAAATCTACGTAGAATCGAAATCAAAGAGGCAACTTTGCCTCCAAGTTGATGTTCAGATTCAACCATATTCTCGTGATTTTGAGTCAAAGTCAGCTTCAACGATGTGTAAGTTGCAATCTAGGTAAACCAAGATGGTAAATCAGGGGAATACCATCTAGACGTAACGCTATGAAAACTTCGTGCGAAAAGTTCGCCGATATTCTACGAGGTCCCATAATAAGCCAACCTTTTCGCCCTGACAATGATTGACGTTTACTTCAAGGAGATTAACATCTTCGCACGGCACAAGCTTTTGATATTTTCTACCCCTAACAAAGCCAGACTTTTCGGCGGGAGTAAACTCTTTGATGTTTACGGACCTTGTCTGGATATGATGTCATATTTAGACAATGTTTCAGGATAATGTTTATATATTAGACTACGAGCTACCGTGTGTAATTACTGTGGGCGTGATTTTGAAATAGTTGCAACCAGCTATCCATCTGATTGGCTAACAATAGTAGTTTCAACTCACACGGGATTTATATAGGGCTGCGTTCAGATATAATATTCCGTGATATATCTGAGTTTACTGAGATTGTGTAAGTTGTTGCATAAATACAAAGTTGATTTATTTGAAGTTGTGGGTGCCAAACCCGGCTATTTGTGCGTTTTTATCAAAAAAGAGAGGCGGGTATCGTATGAAACTGATAATTCATTAAGATTGTGCTGATCGTTACTGAACTTAACACTGAATCGGACAGAACAAACACTGAGAAAAGTTGGTACTTGGCATAAAACTGCAAACTAGTAACTTTAAAACTAGTCACGACAAATTTAGACCCGCGAAGGAAGAATTAAAGAGGTCGGTCGCGGTACATCCCGAGATGGTGGGGAGACGAAGTGGTCCTTGGTCCCCGCTCTTTGAGACATTCCGTTCCTTGAGCATGGCGGGGGTAAGGGGGGAGGCAAACCTTAATAAATCATTTGCGTACATGTCGCCATCCAAGATGGCTTGCGAATCGTGAATCTCCATTATTGCGGAGCGATATCCGGTACTTTACCGGATTCTGTTCGGCCTTCATCCGGCGAAGAACAGACTCGAGAAATCTGATAAATTACAGGTTTTCATACCATTTCTGAAACAGATATTGCCTGGGAAGCTTACAAAATATATAGAGTATGTATAACTTTCGTATCATCCAAGAGTGTGGTGGATCTGAAATTTTGAACAAGTAGTTCATCATGACTCGAAAATGGCGGTTGAAGTTGGGGTTACGTCGGTAGACTTTGGCTGATTGGCTGACCAAGTCACGTGGTATTGATTTATGGAAATTCCATCTAGCAGTTGCCGAAAGTAGGCTGAACATGGATACACACGATCCCAGGGTCAGTCTTACCGGGTATAGATGACCGAGATGGTTACAAGGGTTGCTTAATAAATGTATATCCTATCAACGCTCTCCAATAATCGAACCCCCTACTCCGTGATATTAATTTATCGCGATTTGTCTACCGGTACCTGGAATTACAAAAATGTTGATTTCATCGTCAGGGGCAATGAAAGCGGGTGAGCCCCCACGACTCCCCTTTCCCACCATGCTCAATAAGCAGAATGCTCAAATAGCTGCGACCAAGGAACACTCCCTCCCCCCAATTATTAATACATAGGTGCCTTGAAATGGGTCGAAAATTAGTAGGGTAGCGTCTTAAATAAATCTGTGGGTGTACCCCGACCCACCTCATTAATTCTTCCTTTATGGGTCTAAATTTATCGTGACTACACTCTCAAAACGCAAATGTTAGATTTAACATCTAGAGTATTGGAGAAGGGAAAGCATTTAGAAAGTGTTGTACTCACCACTTTCAAGTGTTAAATGCAACATTCAAGCTGTTGCATCAAACAAAAAGTGGTGAAACAACACTTTCTAAATGCTTTCCCTTCTCCAATACTCTAAATGTTAAATCTAACATTTGCGTTTTGAGAGTGTATAGTTTTAAATTGCAGTTGTATGACAAGTACCAACCTCTTCCCAGTGTTTGTTCTATACGATTTGGTGTTAAGTTCAGCAACGATCAGCACAGTCTCCATGAATTATAACTTTCTTAAGATATCCGCCTCTCTTTTTCGATAAAAACGCAGAAATGACCGCGCGTTTGGCACCCACAAATTCAAACAATTCGACTTTGCATTTACGCAACAATTTACACATCGATGAAGCTGACTTTGACTCAAAATTACGAGAAATTTATTTCATTCACAAATTAAGGACTAGTATTTACCAACAACTGTAAATTTTTGGTTACTCAACAAACTTTAGAAGAGAAAGGCCTCAGGGCCTTGACTCTCTTAATGTACAATGTAAATAATTATACTTTAGATTTGAAACACGCCTATGAATTATTCGACACCTGTTTGGGATCAATATTAAATTAAGGATGTGAAGTGTTGGGTTTCCATCAAGCTTCCACAGTTGAACGGGTACATCATAACAAGTGTATATGAAACTGTTACTTCATTATGTAGCACAACTCACGGTATACTCCGGAATTAATTATTAAGATATAGGCGTACCGGTACGTGATAATATTGTATTTGTTTATGCACGATGCACGACCAAGATATATATATATATGTGCATACTGTTCCACCAAAATGTGGACTGTGTATGACGAGAGACAATTATGCCTAAGTCAATAAATATGATTCATGTCGCACTTAGAGGGGTTGAGAGATTTGAAGTGACTGTCACATTGTCAGTGCCCAGTTTTCGGCATGCCAACCACCATTATTCGCTATAAATCACTTGGAATGTTATCTGGATGAGACAAGCTTGTTACATTTGATAGGAACATCACTGAAACATTTGCGGATAATTGGTAAGCGTCATGCGATGATTTTGCCTGCAAATCTCCTGTATGTAAATTTTTTTCGTATTGTATATCACCTGTAATTAAAATCGACCGCATTGTAAATCACCTGTAAGTAAAATTGGCCTTATTGTGAGAAAACGATTTGAGTCACTTTCTGAATATAGATGTAAGAAATGCGCGGAAAAATGTTGCCAGATGTATTGAGAAATGTATTATCTCTCTTTAATTTATTTTTCAATTTCATTACCAATAGATTACCTTGATATTTTCGTCATCTACTATATCAGTTATGCATGAGTTAAAATATGCCTTAAAATGCGGTAGGAAAGTCCATTCACAAATTGCGCGTATGTAATATAAAATACAGCGTCTCATTGTTCGACTCGACTTTTGCAGCTGCGGTATTGTATAATGACAGGAAATATTTAGAAATTATCACAAATACTGTAGTTACTCAATTAGAAATTATTAATTAGAAATTGTCCAATTCATTATGCGGATATCTATGGATGTCATACTAGCGAAATTAGGCTGTCATTATATTCTAACATATCTAAGTTTTATTGCCAATATTATTCACATAATTTTGAAACCAATTCTTTATATTTTGTGCATCGAACAAAATCTTAAAAAAAAATCGTTCTTGAACCAGTTTGTGAGATACAAAGTTAAATCCAGAAACCGTCATCATGTTAAACTATCCACAGGGGCTCGTTGCCGTTGTTGGTTAAATATGTTGATTGTTGGAATCAGCCGAGAGTTGGCTCAATGTTGAACCCATCAGTTGGCAGTGGTTTCGCCCGTTCTCGGGCACTTTCGCGAGAATTTTTATCCGGGTTATACGGTAAATCTGGAAATATCGGGTAGAATTTGGCGGAGAGATGCCATTACCCGCCCGAACATGCCAGACCGGAAAAAAGCTGGAGTAAGATATATTCAATTTAACAATTTGTCGTTCTCTTTGAGTTTAGGTCTAATCGATTTTTGTGAAAACGGGTTAAAAAACATGGAATTTCCCGATTGTTCAGAAACGACAAGATCGATATAAAATCTCAGGCGACTGGATTTATAAATATAGATCATGCCTATTGCATAGATTGGATATCAATCGACTTGTATATCGGCACGAGTTGCCTAAATCAGCCCGCATCTATGTAATAAGTATCACATATATTCATCCGAAACAATGTACCGGTGTGAAGGCCGAGAATGTCTCCATGGCAACCCAGCTAGGATTCTTCTTCACAGTTGCAAATAAGCACGGACACTCACATACATAAAAACAAAGATATGAGAAGGGACACCAATTCCCGGGACATTCTTAGCTAGCATACCAGTACTCTGAATTATCGAAAATTAAACCCTCTTGAGTATTTTCTACCTCACCGAAACAAAAGAAAGCAAAATAAAACAAAAAAAAACAAACATCTGACTTGCTTAGATTTGTATAAATGTCATTGAATAGGTAGATATTGCGCAAAACGACTTTGAAACATCGATTGTATTGCAGGCTTGTATAATAATACCACCGCCCACACCCTCCCAGAACCTGTGAGTAAAACTCGACAAGGCAGAGCTCGTTCCAAATCATCGTTGAAGCGGACAGATGAGCTCATCATCCACCCGCTTGCGTTACCATGACAATCGTGATATCCAGAACCCTGATTGGTTTATTTTTGCTGCATAATGCACATAGCTGACCGGGGTGCCAAGTGTCGTGTATCAAATGGCCACATATACGTCTATCGTAGGTATATTACAACTGCTAATACAATACATGGGATAAATATTCGGAAACAGCTGTAGTGTTCGTTTCTATGCGAGTTTATCAGTAATAATTGACTTCATTACGTACATAATAGAGCTCCATAGCCACTGCTTTTGTGTATGAGATTATTTAATTAAATTCCGATTCCACGAGGTTGATATTACACTGGTTGCCCGGCGATTTTGCCACTGCGATGATAGGCCTATATAGGCCGTTTTATGAAGTTTAACATAAAATCATGCTGATTTCAACACAAAACAGTTTGTGTTGAAGCAATTTTAGCACAAAATTGTGTTAAAACAACACAATTTTTTTCGAAGTGTATCCAAACCTAATATAATCTTTTCATTATCATCATATCGGCTTCGTCTAACATCACTTGGCGGCAGTGTGTTATTCTAGATCGAAAATAAGAAGTGTATATATCTGGATAACACGTTCAAGTTTCAGGGCTGTATTAGTCTTGAAGGGATCTGATCAAGGGTGTCATTAGGCGGTGTGGGTGGGGGGGGGGGGGCGTTAAGTGAGAACGACCTCCTATCGGCGCAGAACCGTATGTTATTTTCCTGTGTGGGACAGCACACTTCTGGGATGTCTGATAAGTATAAGCATAGGAAACAATCCCCCTTTAAGAAATACTGGTGACGCCCATACTGAATGTGATACTTTGTAACTTAATAAATGTACACATGGCAACTGTGTGACTAACGGCACAGGACCACAGGACATACGAAGTAGGGTTTTATATGATTTAAGTATGTAAGTGCATTCCCATGGTCTTAGGAGGCATTATGGCATGTTTTTGCCAATTTCGAGGTTTATAGGTCACCTAAGTAGGTCAAAATTTCATCAAAGTTAGGTCAGCTCAAAGACCAGGATAACCCAAAGACCAAGCTGCCAAGTCACTGCGCAATCTTCATAGAGTGAAAGCAAAAATGAAGATGCTGAAAATGATCCAAGGTTGTTTTCATGAACTGATTAAAAGCCAGAGAAGCATATTTTGAAGGCATTGCAACTAAGAGAGAAGATTATTTGGCAACGGTAATATCTGTGCTGGTTGGATCGAGTACGACAGTAACCTGGCCACCCATCAGATATCCCGAAATTAGTCACTGAATACATCAAAATAGTTTTAAACTTAGCCAAAGTGCTTTTATTCCGAATTTCTAATATCGGAAATTGAATTCGGAAATTCTAATTTTCGATATTGGAAATTGCAATTCCCGATATCGGAAATAGAATTTCCCATATCGGGAATTCCAGTTCCGATATCGGAAATTGTCACTGAATTTCCGCTATCGGAAATGAAAGCTCTGGAAGCTTTACGAAAACTGTTCCCTCGTAGCCTCTCTCTGAACAAGGGCATTGGTACCCACAGCTCGGATGTTTTCTGCCATGGCGGCAACGGAGATTGGCGCGCTTTTCACTCACGCCCATGCTCCCGTTCTGGGGAGTGATCGTTTGGACCGTGCCTCAACAAAGCAGCCGAAAATTCAGCATACTTTTTAGTTTTAGGTTAACTTTCCAAAGAAAATACCGAAAAAACTTCAGTTTCTTCCATCATGGAAGAGCACCAAAACCTGTGTCCTATTAATCCGTTTAAAAAAAAAGCTGGAGAGCGAAAGTTCCGAGATTTGAGTCTCTCGCATTTATCAACAATTTTCGGAAGCCTATACTTAAAAAAATATTCTTACTTTTACCTAGGAATCCAACGATAGCATCTTCAACATGAATACTCACCATTTTTGCTGATGGGTTGTTCGATTACATTCTGATATATGTGCCTTGCAATGCATGTGTCAGTGGCTGCAGCTTTTACCGTGTCGGTATGTCGCGCGACTTCCGGAAGTTGCACAAGAGCAGCGGCCGATGCGTTTGATACACATACAAGAGCACGGCTACATGAATTGTAAATACACCCAACGCCGCTCCCCCAGCTTGAGTATGATGTGATGGAGGGGAAAATAAACTGTGTGAAAACTTGTGAACGTGTTGATCTTTCTTTCTCTCATCTAACTGGATCAAGACGTTAAGACGTAAGGGACTAGATATGGAAATGTGTATGTTTATTCAAGGGATCTCACTCTCCAGAGTTAAGGCGTCGCTGCGTTGATACGTTCGTTGAGCAACGCCTCATCTCCTACTCACTTCTCCTCTTCATTTCTCCTCCTCCTCTTCCTCCTCATCGCCTAATGAGTGGGAACACACCAAGTCGATGTGCGCACATGCGCGCGATGACGTCAGTAGTAGTATAAACCCCGAAAAGGTTCCCTTTTGCCGGGGGAGGTAACTCTTGATTCCGACAGGAGGCGCCACCAGCTCAAGGTTATGGATTGCATCAGCATTGGCTGGCTGCCAAGTTTTGACCACTATAGTTCTGGCAACCTTTGACCTTGTATTCCTCCTCGGTGATGCGGTCATGTCTGGCGGTGATGCGGTCGCGAAAAAAAGGTTCCTCGGAGAAAAAGTAGTCCCCACACTTCAAATACGCTGCATGGTCCGATTGGGTCGTATGAGGTATCAATGTGAAGCATTTGTGAAGGGGCATCTGATGGGCTGGGTGTGGGGTTGAAATAGTGTCATACTGTGCATGCGCGGTGGACAAAGGGTATGGAAATAGACGTTTTGGGGTCTAGGGGAGCCCCTAATGGTCCTATGGAGTCGAGTGAGATATCAATGTGAAGCCTATGTGAGGGGGCATCCGAGGAGTGGGTGTGGGGTTGGAATATCGTTATTCTGCGCATGCGCGGTACACCAAGGGTATGGAAATAGACGTTTTGGGGTCGAGGTGGGCCACTAGTGGTCCTATGAAGTCGTATGAGGTATCAATGTGAAGCCTATGTGAGGGGGCATCCGTCTGGACTAGTGTCTCTGCCGTTGTCAACATTCTGCGCATGCGCAAACAGGGAATTGTGGGAAAAGGGTATGGAAATAGACGTTTTGGGGTCTGGGTGGGCCACTAGTGGTCCTATGGAGTCGTATGAGGTATCAATGTGAAGTATCCGTAAAGGAGCATCCACCTGGACTAGTGTCTCGGCCGTTGTCAACATTCTGCACATGCGCAGACAGGGAATTATGGGAAAAGGGTATGGAAATAGACATTTTGGGGTCGAGGTGGGCCCCTATTCGTCCGATGGGGTCGGGTGAGGTATCGTTGTGGAGGATGCGTGAGGGGGCATCCACCTGGACTAGTATGACGTGGAACTGACGTCATTCTGCGAATGCGCAGTAGGCAAAGTGTATGGAAATAGACGTTTTGGGGTCGATTTGGGTCCCTAGTGGTCCAGTGGAGCTGAGTGAGGTATCAATGTGAAGCCTATGTGAGGGAGCATCCGCCTGGACTAGTGTGTCGTCCGTGTTCGACATTCTGCGCATGCGCAGACAGGGAATTGTGGGAAAAGGGTATGGAAATAGACGTTTTGGGGTCGACATGGGCCACTATTGGTCCTATGGAGTCGTATGAGGTATAAATGTGAAGCATTCGTGAAGGAGCATCCGACGGGTTGGGTAAGATGTGGAACTGACGTGATTCTGCGCATGCGCAGTAGACCGAGGGTATGGAAATAGACGTTTTCGGGTCTAGGTGGGCCACTATGCGTCCGATGGAGTCGTATGAGGTCTTATTTTGAAGCTCTCGTGAAGGGGCAGCCGCCTATACTAGTTTCTCGTCCGTGTTCAACATTCTGCGCATGCGCAGACAGGGAATTGTGGGAAACGGATATAGAAATAGACATTGTGGGGCCGAGATGGACCACTATGGGTCCGATGGAGTCGTATGAGGTCTTATTTTGAAGCTCTCGTGAAGGAGCATCCGAATGAACTCCTGGTTCGTCCGTGTTCAAGAGTCTGCGCATGCGCAGTCTGGTCGTAGTATAGAAATATACACATCGGCGTGTGCTGGGGTACTAAACCCCATATGGTTCCATGGTTGTGGTTTGGTGGTGTGGGTTCTGCGCAAGTGTGTGTGACGTCACTTCGGGTTTCACTAAAACTACCTCCGAACACAGAAGAGTTCCAATTTTTCCTTAGACCGTATGCATGTACTTTCAACATCCGGGTTTCCACCGCATGTATGGAATGCATGTATCCCGTAGAGCTACGTATAGGCGCGCATGTGTGACAGGGTCTATAAAACACGCTGCTTTGGATCCCACACCTCCATTCCTACGGTTGCAGAGCCATGACGGACACCTATCCCTATGCGGCTCGCGTTTTACAGCATGCAACCGTGGTTAATTCACTCACGGGTTACGGAGCAGTGGTTCGATCCATGTTAGCAGATGGCCACGACAACGAGGTGCGACGCCAGATCCTGAAAGAGTTCACAGAAGCGATCCTCAACAGAGTGGACTCGATGGAGGGGTGTGCAATCACCCACCACTACTGGACTATGACAGCCATCCTTGATGCCCGGTATATGGACCACGGGCGCTCACGCCGGAACCACCGACGGCTCGTTGGCCTCGTCATGGTTTTTGCCCTATTGACCCTAACGCTGTGGTAATGACAGTGTGACTTCACCATAAATACGAGATACAGTCAGCGTGTGTGTCATTCTGCATTTCGTCAACCATGTCACCAGTCCTACGAGCCGTTCTTCCCCTCACCCCTGAGGTGGGGTTACCCGTCTATGAGGATAAAGTCACCATCGTGGGAGACCGTCAAGTTTGCTGGTCGGACCCTGAGACCGTATCGACTACCGTTACCCTACACCGTGATGGCTGGACCAAATTTAAACGGGTGTTGAGCGGTGAGCTCGACAGAGACCTCATCCACATCGAGAACGCCAACTACGTACACCGTGGACCCTTCTTTGCCCGTGTGGGGCGTTACCACAATCCTACGCAAAGCTTCACCCTAGACCCCGATCTTTGGACGGCCTTGGAGAAAGTGGTGCCTATTGTAGACCAGCTGTTTACACCGGACGAGCGGTCAGCTGTTCAGTTGGGGTGGTCTCGTGCTATTGAGGACGAGCTGGCTGAACCCAATGAACAAATTTCTAGCAATGAACCAGACGACGATGCCATTGATTATCCGGCTAGACTCAGAGAGAGAGAGAGAGAATTAAGGTTTAACGTCGCATTCAGCAATCGGCTAGACTCAGTCAACCTAGGATATATACAACGGTGGTAGAATCCGAACATCAGACTTCGTTATAAATAAACCGTACTCCCCGGATCCATTATCATTTTATCACCATGAAGCGCTGGGAGAAGGTGTTGGGTAACTTATACTACAGTCCCGACAGTCCGGCGGCCTATAGTGCATTGTCGGCTCTCTATCGAGCGGCCAAACCCCAGGGGATACAACGGGCCCAAGTCCGGGATTGGTTAAAAAAACAAGACACCTATATCTTACAAGGCTTCTGTTGTGGACAGGTTCAACAGGACATTCGAAGGCCGCATGTATAAATATTTCACCTTTAAGAATACAAGTTGGTACATCGATGTTCTTCCGAACCTTGTGAGTGGTTATAATCGAGCCTATCACCGGAGTATACAGAGAGCCCCCATTGCCGTGACCCAAGGCAATGAAGCCCAAGTCCGGCGAGTCTTGTACCCCATACAATCGCAGCGTATGCCGAAGAAGGAGTTCAAGTTCGGGGACCCTGGACGGATCAGTAAAGTGAAGTTCGAGAAAAGTTCAAGGGCAAGTTCGAGAAAAGTTACTTGCCGACATGGAGCGATGAGCACTTCCTGATTAAACGGCGCCTACCCCGACAGCGGCGAGTCTATGAACTGGAAGATCTTCAAGGGGAACCGTTGCTAGGGACGTTTTACGAGCTGGAATTACAACCTGTTGTAAAAACAAAGCAAGACTACTACACGGTGGAACGCATCCTAAAAACCGAATGTCGACGTGGCATCCAATTTTATTTCGCCAAATGGCAAGGCTGGCCCAGTTCCTTCAATTCATGGGTCGCGGCCAACCAGGTGAAACGACTATAAAACCAGACACCACCGCCATCATCCTTCATTCCACGTTCGACCATGAACACAGTGCAATCGTCCCTGAACACAGCGTCGCCCAAAACGCGCAAAGCACAAGTGGGCTTTGTAGTGATATTGATAACCGTGCTGAGTGTGTTGTACGGAGGTGTGTTTTACGACGTAGCCTATCTCAGCACTCTACTCATCCCACCAAAGACACAACCACCAGCCGCCAATCAAACCAGTCTACAGATAGCACCAGTCAACCACGTGACCGAAACGAGCCCAGTCATCACCACCACATCACGTGTGCGAGTCAACATAGAGTCAGCAATGCCCCACATCACGTTCGTGGAAGGGCTACCCAACCTGGCCGATTTGGAACCGGACACCTTGGTGGTTCTGGATGATCTCATGGCGGAGACGGATGCGCGGGTCACCCAACTCTTTACCAAAGGCAGCCATCATCGACGTCTCAGCATCATCTACATTGTGCAGAATCTGTTCAGTAAAAACAAAGAACATCGGAACATCAGCCTAAGGGAGCGTGTCAAAAGTTTTGACGCGAACGCGTTCATTTTTGAACAGGAGGTCGTTCATTTCCGCATGCGTCAGGCCGTTCATTTCACACAGCAGCGTCAGAAAATGAACAGTCGAGCGTTCATTTTTTTAATGCACTCTGACGTTCATTTTCGCACGTTCGTTTTCGCATGTTCATTTTCTCACGTGCGCAAACGGCTGGCGTTTGACGCGAGCAGAAATGAACAACATACAGAAAGCTGCCATCCCGATACTAAAAAACGCGCCGGATCAAATCTACTTTCTCATCGCGCGTCATTCCCGTGTTATAGATTTTATTGTAATTTGCCATGTCTTTTGCTTCGTGTGTGTATATATTCAATGCATTCCGTAATCATGTGGAGTGGTATTACCGATGTCGGTGATTTTCTTCAATAAAAAAAGGGTAAAACTAAAAGTAAAACGTTTTTCTTTTTCTTGTCCCGTCTCCGCTTCAGCGGTTTGTCACCACCTTGATGTGTTGGCAATCAGACCTGTTTTATTCAAGGTTTATTTTTTTTATCATGGAATTAAAACTTTGAACTCCATGGTTTTATTGACAAATAGGAGACCTCACATGGCGGCCTACCTTGAGATATGACGGGAGCTGCATGGCGTCTCTGCGTGATTCAGTCGGACCATGTCTTTTTATAATGATCATACATGTAGTTTGTAGGCCTGTATACTTTCCCTGATTTACTCATTTCTTATTGAAGATAATATTACTGAAGACAAAAAATCCCCAAAGTCATAAGGATAAATCGTGATATAAGTGAATGACTTTCGTAAATTTATATGTCTATATTATACTTTTGTCACTATGTATTTCCTCTACGATTACTGGGAGACGCACTAATAAGTTCGGCTTATTGCGCTCCTGTCGTCAAATAAACTATTTAAACCAAGTGATTGTGGTTACTCTGGAAATAGGGAGCTGATCAAGTTCTCTTTTCTCCCCCAGCGCGGATGCAATTGGCATATTTCCAAGCAAAACGGAAACACGTTTTTTTTCTTTTCTTGTTCTTGATTACTATTGCGATTTATGTTCTCCATTATATATCTCTGACAAAGTTCATCCATGTGTGGACAAAGATGGAAAACTAGGCTCCAGGATTCTGACAATGTTAGTATCGAGATGTATAAATTCCAATTAAACAAGTGTGAACTATAATAAATTGATAATTTCAGTTCAGGAAATGAGCTGCGGCAAATATACTTTATATTTATAAAACCAAGACAGGTGTTAAAAATTCGATGAATGCATATTAATAATTTCAAAACATGACTAATTTCCTACCCGCAGCTAAAGACATCTCAATTCTGGTGCATGATTGGTGGGGGGCTATGCATTCAACAACTATTGATCTAGTCATGTTGTGAGAAGCATGGCTTTCGAACTGCATGGGGACTCCTTGCGTTTCATGATCGTGGTCCTTGGGAGAAGAAAAGAACATTATTGGACTTAGTGATCATCCGCAGGGATGAACATAATGCTCTAATCAAAACAAAAGGCGTCATAGGACGCGCGAGATGCTCTTTTATTTATTGCATCTATTGAACATACTTTGGTCAGCACAGGAACGGCAAATCACCTTTTGATCCTGTTAATTATTTTTATTTTAGGCCACTCAATATTAACTCATTCGACAATGAACTCCTGTTTTCTTTTGTCAAAAGTCAATCGATAGCCTATACTGAATAGACGTTTTGGGGTCTCATTTCCGCTCCAAGCTTAATACAACACCATAAATACGAGCTACATTCAAATAACACCATCACTCGAAAATTTTCAGCATACCATATATAGCGTTCAATCTACATATTGTCTTTCCAAGACCAATCGGACACCTCTAGAACTACTACTTATTTGTCTATCAAATTAATTCAAATTACGAACATTTTAAGGAGCTTAATTCACCAACTAGTTCACCCGATTATTGTATCATTCTTTACGATACTTGGTCACATCGGACTTTTAATAAAACCAAATCAGTATGGTGATATTTCTCTGTCGAAGTTTAATATTATATAGTTCATCTCGTTTTCTTTCAAAAAATAATACACGCGCGTTAGTTCCTATATGTCGCTCGTTCTATAATTCCCGGTAAATAATTCCCCAGAATATGCACGAAAGATCCACTTTTATTATATTAAATACATTTATTGAATTTGCTGTAGATAAACGTCAAATCTTTGCCATGGTTGCTTTGAAAGAACGAAAGTACTTCTTCAGAGGAAGTGGGTTATATACCTACGAAAGCTAGTGCAAAATAAATACAGTTAAGTCTCAAAGGTGCTGCCTTTTCGAGTGTTCTGTTTTTTTTTGTTTTTTTTTGTTAAAGAGTCGACACGATAGCCGTAATGTGAGCCCTTCAGCGAATTCTGACCGCTATCCATACTAATTTGAACCGCTATCATACATACTAATTTGAACGTTCAAAAAAAAATGTTCTTTTTCTGACGTTCATTTTTCTGACGGGGTAGTGTTCATTTTCTGACTGTCGAACGTTCGTTTGCTGGAAGAAAAAGAACGAGTACCTGTTCATTTTCTGACGCATTCTTTTAGTTTGAACGTCAAAACTTTTGACACGCTCCCTAAATGCCCACTATCTGGTGGTCTTCAAAAACCCGAGAGATACCACTCAAGTGCTGCACCTGGCGAGACAGATGTACCCTGGACGCACTGCGTTTGCGTTGGAAGCCTTTAAAGATGCGACAACCCCTCAGCACGGGTATATGCTCTTCGACCTGAAGGAAGCCACCCCCGATCACCTGCGACTACGGACCGGTATCTTTCCCGGAGAGACCCACCACGTGTACATGCAAAAATAATGTAAACACACCCACAGTGGTTCCCCCGCAGCTGGGGTGTGTGTTTGATGTTGGGGATAATAAAAGAATTAATACAACATCATGTTTGACTTTTGTCTCTGTTCAATATTCACGAGGTAGGTAGATAAAAAGGGCTGGGCTGTGGGTTCTAGCATCAGTTGTACATGGTGTCTGCTCGAGTACGGAAGCATGCTCCGACGCTCCGTGTATTGAAGACGGCCCCACCGGAGTTGGTTCGAACCATTGTACGCGGCGCAGACCCTGCTCTCGTGTGCTGTCTGTGTGAGATTGGACTCAATATCTTAAAAGGCAACGTACCACTGACTCCGGCTCAGAAGGCGAAGTTGGTCAAGCATAAGACAGGTCTGCGAACCTTAATCCAGAAGCGAGTCTCTCAAACACAAAAGAAAAAGGTGTTACAGCAAAGGCGGCTTTTCGGGGCCATTTTGGCACCGTTGGCGGCTTCCGTGTTGGGTCCGGTATTGGGTGGACTGTTCGGCCGACAATGAACCACACGAAAAAAATGGTCCTCGTCGAACCTCGGCTCATTCAAAACCTCCAATCACCGTACCCCGTACCCTCTACGGTGAAGACGATAAACACACTCGATGAAGAGATGCGTCAGATCTTACAACGACCGGAGTTAAGCGACAGTGAGAAAGTACAACAGTACAATGAAACGCTTCAGCGGTACATGACGTTCATGGACCAATACAAAATCCTCTCTACTCCAGCAGTAGCACCACCACCACCAACCTCAGCACCGCTCCAACAGCCGCCATTACCAGGGCTGTGGGTCGAAGACGAAGTCCTGAAGAGTGTACCTGCATCGTTCAAGAAACAAGCTGGCCTGGTATTACAACGGATGAAATAGAATCCTAACATGACTTGGAATGATAAAGGTGAACTACTGGTACAGAATCAGGTGGTCCCCGGTACCCACATGACGGATTTAGTGAATGACCTGATGCGTCAACGCAGGTCGCACACGAATCCTCGAGGATGGGAGGTCTTCGCTCAAGGCTTGAAAGACATGCATGTACCACAGGAATTAGTGGGGAACCCCGAGCGCTGGGCCTGGATGCAGCGTGAATCGCCGGTGCACGCACTACGACAGACTCCACAAACTTCTTGGGAAACCGAGTGGGGACCGAAGTCTCCCCCAACACACCACCACGGCGGGCACTTACTTTTTCACCCCTTTTACCACGCCACCCGCTGTAACCACCAAGATCTAAGTCACCGCGACCATCACGACGATTAGCGCCCAAGGGCTGGGAGAAGTATTAAAACCAACAGCAGCAGCAGGATAGCTCAGTCGTCATGTTTTACCTCACCCTACCCAGTAACAGCTCGGCTGATGTGTTTCCTGACAATACCTTGACTAAGTACGTGACCCAGTTACCGCAACCGTTGCATTTACCTGGACGCTGGGAATGTGGACTCGTGGATATCCAATACCCTTACTCGCGGTACAACGTGCGAGGTGGTGAAGTGTGGGACGAGGTGACCTACGAAAGACAAGAAACCCGACTCACCCTACCCAAAGGCCAATACGATACTCCCAAGGAGTTCATGGGTGGGCTGAGAAGTCTGATGCATTATAAGTCTCTACGGGACGTCACGAATACTTCACAACCCATAAAAACTTTCTCCTTCAAAAATCATGTGGACTTCGATTACAACGCACACAACGACAAGGCCAGTCTCACTCTCAGCCCCAACGTGAGTGTCGAAATCAGTCCTACCCTACAGCAAATGCTGGGTTTCGATCTACAGGGGTACGCTGGCCCCACCGGCGAGATAAGCCACATCCCGATGGGCATGCGTGGTGGTGTGTATGGCCTGTACATCTACTCAGACGTGGTCGATGCACACATTGTCGGAGACAGCAACGTACCTCTACTACGCGTCTGCCCGGTGAAAGGCAAGTATGGAGCTCAAGTCACCCACAGTTTCAGGCACATCGTAAATCTACCGGTCAAGCAAACCGATATTAGCTCCATCGTCATCGATATAAGAGACGACACCGGTCAACCGATCGCATTCGAGCGTGGGAAAGTGGTGCTGACACTTCATTTCCGTCAAGTCCGAGCGGTTCACTTTGCATAATGCAGGTGCCTTACGAGTGCGATGCACGCAGCTATATGGACTATTATGCCTAACAGGGCCGGGGGTAGCTTTCCGGTCTTTGCAGGTACACGTATGCAACGAAGACATGGGCTGGGGAACACACTGGGGAGCATCGTCAAAACGTTCCTCCCCTTGCTGACGCGTGGGGTCAAAGCGATCGGCAAACAAGCGGTACGCAGTGGACTGCAAGTCGCGGGTGATGTCTTGGGCGGTGCGGCGCCGGCCTTCCAGCCACCAGGCGGCGGAGGCAACGGCGAAGGGCCAAGGGCCACCACCAGGACCGCATCAGTCGACGACCGACCCAGCAACGACGCACATCGAAGACCCAGGATATCTTTTCTTAAACATCGCTTTCATCCACGCCGGGTCGTGTCCTTCTACCAACAGTGAATTTGATTTATGGACCGTCCCACCTACTCAGACCAGTGCCGAAGAGGGTCAATGGGTGGAACATCTCCCAATTTCCAGTATTATAGCCACAGGCCCCATTGAATTCACCATCACCAACGCAGATACGACCTACCTGGATTTAGCCCATACGTACCTATATGTGAAAGCTAAAATCACCAATAAAGATGGGTCTGTCCTCAAAGCAGATGCACCCGTGGGTCCAGTGAATCTCTGGCTTCATTCGCTATTCCAGCAAGTGGATATAGCCCTCAGTGATAAACTGGTGAGCGCATCAACGAACACGTACCCGTACCGAGCCTACATCGAAACACTGTTATCCTACGGGCGTGACGCTAAAAAGTCGTATTTGACAGCCCTGTTGTTCTACCGAGATACCCCAGGGAAGATGGAAGCGAGTCCTGATAATGACGGCTATACGGAGAGAGTGGATTTCACAGCAGAGAGAGAATCGGTCGATATGATGGGACGTCTGAGTGTGGACTTATTCATGCAGGACCGATAACTCTTGAATGGAGTACCTGTCAAAATACGACCAGTGCGCGCAACGCCTGCGTTTGCCTTGATGGCCCCGAGTGAGGACCTCGAGTATAACATTGTCATCCAAGAGGCCAGTCTGTTTGTATGCAAAGTAAAACCGAGCCCAGGTGTACAGTTGGGGCACATCAGAGCCTTGGAGAAAAAACCAGCCCAGTACCCGATTCGACGAGTACAGACCAAGGTCTTTTCCGTCCCTAAAGGGAATATGATTGTCAATCAAGAAAACCTGTTCCTGGGGGATTTTCCCAAACGTTTAACCCTAGCCTGTGTGGAGAACGTCAGTTATAATGAGACTCTCTCGAGGAATCCGTTCAACCTAAAAGCGTTGAACATCAATTTCGTGGTCCTGCATGTGGGTGGCCAACAGGTACCGGCACGGCCCTTACAACCTAACTTCGGAACGGCCAATTACATCCAGAGCTATCTGAACCTCTTCACAGCAACTGGCCGAATCAACCAAGACGAGGGAAATATGATCAGTCGAGACGATTTCGGCAAAGGATACACATTGTTCTGTTTCGATCTAACTCCCACCTTAGACAACGATCATCAACTGGGTCTCGTCAAGAAAGGCAACTTACGCTTGCAACTGCATTTCGGGACACCTTTACCGAAAACCATCAATGTGATTGGCTACGCTGAGTTTGACAACATTATTCAAATCGATAAAAGCCGTAACGTCCTGTGTGACTTTGCCACCTAACATGGATACAGACCAGATACGCACCGTGCTCGAGAATGATCCACGGACACGCATGGTCTTTCAAGGAGTGTTCGCCCGAGACGTGTTCCCATTAGACCTTGTGTATCCTGCTGCTTACGTCCTGAATACAGACCCGATGGATCGACGCGGTCAACACTGGGTGGCCGTGTACTTGACAGAAGAGCAGGGCAAATACTTTGACCCGTACGGCCTACCACCCCTCCATTCCGATTTAACAGACTTCATGGATCAAGGCACAGAGACGTGTAGTTGGAATACTAAAACGTTGCAAAGCCTGACCAGTAGTGCTTGTTTTACCTGAACCATCGATGTCGGGGACATTCCATGCAGACGATCGTCCACATGTTTGACGAGTACCCCAAGGCCGACGACCGAGATGTACTCGTATATGACTGGGCTGCCGTTCATTTCAATGTACAATTACAAGCGTCTAATCCGTCATTCATAATCCAACCGTCGTCCATTAGAGAATATCTGCGTTCATAATCCAAAGACCTATTCCATTTTCCATATAACAGTATTAGCACCAAATTCAAAAAGACAATCATAGTATACATAAACATAGGCTTGTTTCCTGCAAGAGAGAAGTGGTCAACAGTTTTCAATGATGCCGGCAAGACATCATGATGTTCCAAAAATATCAAATCCGTATCGCTGATCAGTATTCTT
>JAVTVY010006676.1:0-40150 GCA_036873755.1 Hanleya hanleyi | reverse complement strand
TGTCCAAATAGTTTTAGGTTCGGTTTCTAGCTTCAATCTCGACGTATACGAAAACTAGCGTCCAGTATTAACGATAAACTAAAATTTCAAATGACTCGGGGTAGCTCTGTCGTGGATTTGCAGGTAGAATGGGTCTATTTTGTTGTGAAGGGTGCTTTCATATCTTGACCACCGTCATAAGTAAGTTCAACATACTTTATTCATTAGACCTATATCCGGTCATCAGATAATGAGGTATGACTTAATAAAGGACATTCTTTCCAGTTATTTGACATCGATGGGAGGACAACTTTCCAAAAATGTAGAAAAACGCTAATCAAGTGGATATACCATAATTATAGAGTTGATATACCATAATTATAGAGTTGATATACCATAATTATAGAGTTGAACTTAGAGTTGATTCGATCATTTCTGGTCATCTAAATCAAACTTTAGAAAACTAAGTGATTTCTACCGATAACTATATAATAATAGTTTATATTATTGATTTTCGCGGTTTGTTAGCTTGATAATCAGATTTAGTCAATAATAATGGGACAGCACGTGATTATCTATATCCAAACATACTAGATACAGTTGAGTGTCAATAATAGGAAATAAATAACCAGGTTTACAAATCAGAATTACTTGAATTTCGACCGTTAACCCTATATAATTTGTTTTTGATATTCCAATATATTTTATTTTTTTTAGTTTATTGGTATTTAGATCTCATCATATATTTCTGTTTCAGAAGAAGATTTCGACAGCATGTGATAATCAAAAATGCATTTGATAATGATGCATGGATACACGTCTAAATTCTCAGGGGGTTTCTCTTGATAACCCAGGAGTTTCAATTTTATAATCTTGGGTTTCCCACTTAACATATGTTTCCTGAATTTGTCAATATTTGTCTTTCATATAGCCAAATGCGTAGGCTAAACAGGCACTACACGTATCATTTAACATGATTGGTTGATACGAAAGTTTCAATTGCGACATAGGACTTATGTTTGAAGGTGATGATATATATCAGATAATACCATAAAGAATAAGGTATAGATGTGTCACAATAATTTAAGAGAAATATATAGAAATACACACGAAAGAATATGTGACGACAATACGGAGAAAACTCCGTTGTGTGTGGTAGTAATCATGCTGAATTTTTTTCCAATCCCAAACCTGCCGAAACAGATTTTTTTTTCAAGTTTACATACTAAAATATCAGACTCTAAAAAATTGTGATGCTCCGTTATACAAAAATAGAGATATGACTGATCAAAATGTGCTCCCTGGCCCGATATGGTATTTTTGAGGCATTTACAGTGAGAATTTTCATGAAGGATTTTCTCCTGCAGCAAAAATATGACACCTCATACCAAAATAATTTTGTCACACAATATATTAGGAAGTTTGTTTATTGGAAAGAACCACGAATGGTTTTGGTTTGAGGTGTCATATTTTTGCTACAGGAGAAAATCCTCCATGAAAATGCCCCTAAAAATACCAAAATAAGCCGGGGGGGGGGGGGAGCACATTTTGAACAATCATATCTCCATTTTATGCAACTGAACATCTCAGCTTTTTCGAAGGGGATAGTTCAGTGTGTAAGAAAAATTATATTTGGCAGGTTTCGGAGTGAGAAAAAAAATCAGCTTAATTACTGCACACACAAAGGAGTTTCTCGTATGTTAACGTAACATATCCTTTGTGGAATTTCACAACCTCAAATGATTCTCCTTAGTGGCCGTCCCACTTAGTGATTCTCGTTAGTGGCCCTCCCACTTAGTGATTCTCGTTAGTGGCCCTCCCACTTAGTGATTCTCCTTAGTGATCCTCCCACTTAGTGATTCTCCTTAGTGGCCCTCCCACTTAGTGATTCTCCTTAGTGGCCCTCACACTTAGTGATTCTCCTTAGTGCCCGTCCCACTTTTCAGCTATCATAACATGTTGTGCATTATTCCTAGTAAATAGTGTCCATATGATATTCAACATATGCTCCTGTTGTGTGTTTCCTGTGATTTTAGAGAGATTATGTAATATTCCTGAGTGTATTTCAAATAATACTCAGACATTCATAATACATTAAGCTATGTGTATATGTTTCTTATACTCAAGCTGCATCATATCTTCATTGCCAATAGTGTAAGTTCAAACCTGCCAGCTGTGATGATATACGTTTTCCAAGTATACCAACAGTTTCTTCAAGAAATATCAGATATACATATATACAAATAAACGAACAAAATGTGAAAATGTAGAAAAATGTTCAACTTAAAGTCTCGAAAGGTATGGATTGTCACGCTTCGATAATTTCCATGCACACTCTCCCGACAGGACCTTTTTCCCACGCAGCTTTTGTTTTCTGCTTTATCTATGCGCGATATATTATCTCTTAATTGATAATCTGAAGTTTTTACATCAACAAAGAAGCTGCTAAAAACAAGCAGATAGACATCTACAGCAATGATATATGTATATACTCAGAAATATGATTTTAGCATCGGACTGCCTACCACGCCTTCTAATTAAATATGTATGACACAGAAATGACTCGTGCATATATACTGATGCATGCATATTTCATAATTTCATAATACATAGACAGGATATTCACATGATTGGCCTGGGAATGGCTTCTTCCTATCTCCTTACAGGATACACGTGACCAGCTTATCCGATATTATATATGTTAGTGGTTTAACTCATAAACAGACATATATATATATATAGAACGGCACATGAGAATTTCCAAACAAGAATAACTTGATTTGCATCCTGTGCCATCTTGACTTGTTGTATGAGAATATCACATGTTTATATATAAAACACAGCAGAGAACCGATTACTGCTTACTTTAAATATATACTTGTGTGGTTTGAAAACTTTTTTGTCGTATTTTTCAATTTCATATGTCAACAGTATATTCAGAATTGAAATACTGCAAGAAAGGAACAGAATTCTCCTTTGTTATTTAAGTTGAATTGTTCTTTCATCCGGAGCTTTTCAGTCAACTCTATCCTCGCTAAAACCAAGGGTATGCTTATCCTATATATCCCTACACAGGGGAATGAATCGTGTTCATGGAAAATGCAACTGTAAATTTCAGCCAACCGGCAAAGCAACATCCTGTTTATATTGACCAATAAAATCACTTCTATTACGCGATCATGGCATGTTATCATATGAAAACAGATATGTGAGCACTGAAAGTGGTCTGCTCTGCAAAAATGGTCAAGATTTCGCCTTTCGCTCAATAGGAAACATTGACGTTGTGAAGATGAATTTAAAAGTTGAATTTATGATATGTGTAGAAGAAACTAGAAGAGGAAATCTGTAAAGGAAAGTTTCGGCGAATCCAGAAGGAAATGGAAGCTTGGGAAATGTGTGTTTGATGAGGGAAATAGCAGGGTATGAACTGTAAACCAAGATATGGTGAAACGAAATTAATCTTAGAACTCCTGTAAATAAACAGAAAACTACAGTATTAAGTCGGAATTTTAGCAAAAAAGAATTTACCGTTTCTATACCCCATGCATCACATGACACTTTAACAAAAACAAATCATGGGAAATGTCGACGTGCGATGTATTCAAGTCCTTATGAAATGATGAGGTTAATCAGTGAAATTTCGCGATTGTTTTATGTTTTGAGACGGGTGTAAAGCATTTGCACAGAAAATATAAATTCAGGTAAAAGAGGTGAGGATATGATAAAAAAAAAGTACAACATGTAATAATTATAGTCTGGGCAGATCCAAGCTTCACACTATGTTAGCCTTTCCCAACAATTCTGCCATTTATCAACAAACTGTTGCTTTTCGCCGCAAGCATTCTAAATGTGAATTGCAAATCAGGGTGTCTGTATATAGGACTATGCATAATCTGTTTTTTTAGTCTGGTGAATTAACGTCTGTTTAAATATTTAATGAAATATGTATGAAACCGCCAATGCACAAAAGAGGAGCTATACATATTTATGTTGGTCTATAGTGGTTGTATTGTATCTACTCAATGTTTACATTGTAGTGGGAGTCCTCCCTTGATAGATTCATGGTTAATTATGAGGCCTTGTTTAGCTTTTTTTCCGAAATTCAAAATTTTAATTTCTACTTTCAATAAGATTCTTTCTTTGATATAATAATAAATGGACACGTAAGGTCCTTAAATTCAGACAGTTTCTCTGAAAGTCTTTAAAAAGCTGCTGGATCCAAAGCAGACATGTCTTGCGTTGTACCGAGTATTAACGAGCGAGATGGTAAGTATAATGGTGGTTATCAAACGGTATATGGTCGTTCTGTGTTACATGAATGAAGTGTTCAACGCCAATTACCAATGTAACAGAGAGGAAAAATTATAGTTTCAACGTCTGAAAATAACTGTTGCAACGTCATCCAATATTTCATGGCGAATGTTCAGGTGTAATACAATTGGGAATTATTGTCTATATACGTCATTCTTATTCATTAATTTGTACAGCCGTTATAATGTACTGCGGCTGTATATTTAAAATTCTATCTTTTGAGGTATAAGTCTGATCCATAATATTATCTGGTATTATCGAATCTCTTATTATCAAATATATACTAGAAAACTGCAAAGTTCGTGATCAAAAATTAATTTCTATGGAATATATGATTAGTCGGTCACGAAACGTTCAGTCAAACCAGACATTGCTGTATCATGGAGGGACTGAACTGCTAATTATCATAGAAATAGCAACACAAGTCCTTTAACTTAATCTTGTGCTTTGACGTTTAATATTTTCCAGTTTCATGAACAGAAAATATATAAAACTTTAGCAGAAACTATATTTGAAATTCTTTTATTTGCAGATTTCACATTCCCTCACACTTTAGTGTGTTGGGGGTCAAATTTTTGAAGACCATGGCTGGGTAGTGCTCAGTGGGGCATGAAGAATTCTAGTCTCAGTTTCGCTCGACTGCACACGTCAGTTTTAAGACAGTGCTCTGGAAAGGAATGAATTGAGGTGTGGTGTACGCTAGTAATGAAGCTATATATGAAATGAGAATGAAATGGGTTAAAACGTCTCGGACTGAATTTCCAAATCATGATTATAGGGCCAGTCGATATACATATCCATATATATTCATATATATATACATACATGCATACATATAGCGTAGTGACCAGGTGTATATGTTTATTTAACCAAATCGCCCGAAGGAAGCAGAGCAAGGATCGGAAGATATATTAGACTGTCTAGACTTGAACATGGGAGGTACTCTATCCAGAAACCATTAACTACAGTTGTCTATGCCTGGAGATGACCGATACTGATTACGGAGCCGAAGGTCGATGGGATCACTGGACAGGTAATTCACAGGTGTGACAGTTTCAACCCGATTTCGCCCTCAGCGATGCTGACCAAAAGGTCCACGTCCATCCATCACTTTCCAGTTCGTTTCCCGCCTTCTCAAAGTGGTCAGATTTGTGAGAGGAATGCCTGGAGCGATCCGCCGAGACTGGCGACACTCTCTAGATTTATGTCTTCTGAAGCTCGCCTGTAAATTGACATAGTCCCTGGGTTAGGTAAAGAGAATACTCGGGACTGCGTCAATTTAAGGATGATCCTCAGACCAGTCAACACCTACAGATAAGATTGTCCGTAACGGTAGACAGAGCTGGACGGAAGGCTGATGGTCTGAAGAACCGTATTGCCCTACAATAGTTCAACCAAAACATTGCCTTTGTGTGGTTTTATTGCAATTGCTCAATCACCACATGCGCACTTTGATCATTATACCAGCAAATGTTATCTGATGAACAGAGAGAATTTAAGATGCTATCGAGTATAGGACTTAGCGCTTCAAAAAATTTCATCTAAACAGGAATGCAGACAGGTTTGAGTTCACTTTTTCCCGGAAAGCTCTTGGTTAGCTTCAGTGGTACGTTTTAATGTAACGTTGACGAAGGTTCTCTTATATGGGTAAGGTAACGTCGACAGTCTGTTCTATATTGGTGAGGGAGATTGTCCTATTTTGGCAAGGTAATATGACGGTCTGTAAATCTAGACGAGATGAGAATGGCACGTTGCCACACTGCAGCGCCATCTATACATGCTGTCCCGTTGACTTGGATGGTTAGATTAGGCATCAGTCAATGATGACAGCATGTTTTGGTGACGTCATAACATCGACTCAATCATATGTTGAGATTTTGTTACGGTCTCAAGTTCAGAAATTACTTTAATTCTATTTTCGGTGATCGTACAGACGTCAAGTTTCAAGGTAGCAGATGAAGTAAAGTTATTGACAAAAGATATGGACTGCAAACATCTGTACAGGTTAATTTATTATATCGATGGTTCTTCACTTCTCTATTTTGTCAAACACGTTGGAGCTATTTTGTAGTGGGGCATGCGCAGTAAGTTGACTGAGTCCCAGGTGGCGAGACATCCAGGGACTACGTCAACTTCTCGCGTATACTTTACCGTGCAACACTTCTCGTGCGGAAAAGTCTAATCCAATGAAATAATTATGAACAAGAGACGTGCAAATGGAACCCTTCGTCGTGTGAATTCTTCAAGAATCTCGGTTGCCGTATGCGTGGGTCCTGGGGGAGCCGCCTCGATATTAAGTAGTGGATTTCCCATGATCCATGAATACGGTAAACCTACTGTCTTCCCACCTGACATCTGGAGACTTTCATCGAATTCCTTGATTATCTGCCCCTGATGCCCACCTTGGAACTTCAAGCAGGTATGCTTATCTTGAAAACTCAACGCAGGTATGTATATATACACTGCGAAAAAATGTGTAGTTAACCAAATTTTATGCTAAAAAGGCTTCGAAATATATATTTTGTGCTGGAATCAACACCACTCGTGGTTAAATGAACACAAGATCGTATTGCTTTCTACACAGTATTGCTTTTAACACAACTTGTGTTATTTTCAACATCATTCTGTTGCTAAAATGGCTTCAACACAAGTTTTCCCCAGTGTACATTTCCAATATGGTATACTAAGCTGTATCAACTGAATCTTAATTTGATTTTAAAAGATAAATCTGAAATAATTGAATAATAGTGGAGGAAATCAATTTGTGTGGCTGACGGCATACGTGAAAGGGGGTGGAAGGGGGTGCGTGATGATTTCTCTGATCTTTTTTCGCAGGACACGACTTGTGCTGAGTTTACCTCAAAGCAACTGGCAAAAAATCGAATGCTCGTTTGTGTTTATTCTGTTTTATCAATTCAGTTGTAAGTTCAGTTTCATTAAATAACCAAAGTTTCACATTCAGAAATTATTTTGTTATTCGGATTGTATTTTTGTGTTGGCTCTATCTTCAAGATGTATAATTTACCCACGACTCCTTCTCATTCAGTGTATAAAGCCGAGAGGATGGTGCATGAAATGTTTGAGTTTGCTTCGATGGTTTTAAGCGTCAATGACGGCACTTTCATTCTGGTCATACGACAGGTTAAATAAGTCCATATGTTGCAATCTTGCATGAATACTCGGGAATGAGTCACAGATACAATACAGCTTACATGAGGTATAGCTCATTCGCCATTTTACTTTTGTAAAATGAAAGAATGTCAGGAAGGAAAAGATGTGCGGCTAAGCTAGCTAAAAATCTTTCCAGCTATGCAAATAAGGAAGGGTCTTATATCCTAAGAAGAGCATGATAAAATGGACATTATTTCTTGAGGCAGTTTTCCACTTTTATATCGGCGCGGCATTACAATAAACCATGGATTTCTGCGGTAATGTTTTCGATAACCTGGCAGCGAAATTCATGACGAAAGGTTGGAATAATCATCCCTTCGTATGCATGCTAAATCAGTTAAAGAATTAAATGCATAGAATGAAATGAAGAGTTTCCTGTCCTAGTTTGCATTAACACGATAAAGCTTAAGACCACCTTGGTCGCTTTACTGGTCTTCCAGTTCGGGACACCTCGGGCGTTTCCGTCATAATAGCGTTCATTGAGAGAAACCAGCCACAAAAAAGTGTGACATGCCCTTTTTACATAGTTCATTTCTCTACGAAAATAATTTCTCACGGGATGTGATGCCCGAGGTGGTTGAAATGGACAGACTTCCCGAGAAGACCTGAATGCGATGACACTGTAAGATACGTCTCCCTTGTTAATGTTATCAACTTCCGGGAAATACAAAGTCAATTTTTCTTATCAATTAGGACAGGAATACTAGGAATCATGTGTAACAGAGACTTGGGAAAAATTAGCTAGAAGGAAAGGAGAATGTGGAATTCATCAATTGTATATCTTTCTTCCGCATACACCGATGGTGGAAAGAGATGAGCGTAGTTTTCTTTCTCTCTCTCTCTCTCTCTATTTGGCGAAATCATGCACATATCAACGACCATGTATTTATGCGAAGAAAGTTTCATAACTTATGACGAACCAAACATATATGGATTCAGCGGAGTTCAAGCACTGACTACAGCTGATCCTTAAATATTAATTTAACAAAAACTATTGAATATGACTACTACCTGTGATTTTGAATTGTCTGGTAATTCTAGCACGATTTGTAGTTCGTGCACTTCAAGCACGAAGTAATTAATACATAAGACATAAAGATAACTAACAGATACTAATTACAATTAGGACTCTTTCTAGTTGAACTGCATAGATTGCATTTAATTGCAAATGATCAGAGCTCGTGATGTCAAAAAATAGATTTTTACTATTTACATCTTCGATTATCATAATAATGTATTTTCAATCTGTTTAATAATTGACACATTTAGTAATACCTGGGGCTCAACACGTCTCTCTACAGAAATAGAACGAATCAGGAAATATTGATTATTAAATAATCAGATTTATACGGAAAAGGTGTAAAACTATATGGTCGAAATAATATAGTTTGCATGACGCTGGCTTTTTTATAGTTAATAATTTTAAATCATTAATATAAATCCTGTATTAAATAACAAGATAACTTTGTCTGCACAATCAGTTTGGAATACTGAAAAAACCATCTTTAACATTGCTAAGTAAATACTTTTCGCTACTTTCCGTATTCAGAACCAGAATCAAACGATGTTTACTGGATCCCTAGAGAGACAAAACAGTAGTATTTAGTATTATCGGAAGGCACTGGGATGCAGTCTTATTAACTTAACATTGGTCTGAGGATGAGCATTTTACGGCCACCGGATTGGCTGCAGAATATCTAACTTAAATTCAGATGTCATTTCCTCGCACTTGCATACCAGTACACATCGCACAAAAGCTTGCCTAACCTGCCAAGCCTGTCGACAATTATAAAGTCTCAAATTAACGTGAGAAAGTGAATGTAGCCAGGCTTTCCTGTTTGATATATAACGGAGCTCTGACTGAAAGCTGGGAGACAGGTAGAGATTGCAATCAAGTGCCCGGAGGTAAATCGGCTAAGTTCATTTGCATCAAGTGAAAGGTGCACTGAAAGGCATTCATCCGTGCAACATTAATGATGACGAGTCCGTCCATCATGACGGAGATTATTCAACATCGCCATGTGATTGGCTGTATGTGATCAGTGAAACCACGCCCATCAATCCCAATTGGCCACGGTCATCATGAATTCAAAAAACCACAATGGATCCATTGTAGATATTCTTAACCTAAGAAAAAGCTTAAATCTGATTCTTTTCGCAAGTTGAACTTGATACGGGACAAAACACATTTGAATAAAACAAGACTCCTGTTCTTACAACGGATGAACATAGATTTGATGAAAGTGGTATTCAAAATAAATGAGTTCATTCAGGAAGTGCTTAAATTCTAGAGAAAACAAAACGTTTCCTGATTCGTGCGGTATTATAGTTCAGTATGATATAGTGAATAAGTCAAACAATGTTCAAACAGAACAATCTTTTGGTACAACTTATGTTTTAGATAAACTCCAAAAGATTAAAAGTAACCGCCACGACAGAATCTATATATTCACCACAGAAGAATATTGTAAATTACATATAAGAATATTCCTACAGAAATTCCGAGTTTGATTTATGGTGTCAGTTCATATTAATTGCCATCCAGGTAATGTCATTCAGTAACAACTGTCACAAAAACATATGAACAAGCTTTCACTTGCACTTGATGTAACTGAATACATTATACGTATGTATTCTGTTCATTATATCAGCATGAACATCTACAATAAAGGCGAGACCAGTATATTGTATCCATGCAGGAACGTCTACAAAACAGGATAGATGTGATATTTGGTATTCTCGTCATATTACTTCAACCAACTATAATACAAGTGTCCGATCTGACATTCAGCAGCTAACCTTCGTCCATAAAGGATTTCCACATCCATGCCAGCAATTTGTTATTGACACGTCACTAATAATATCAAAATCCAACCAGGCATCATGTACAAATAGGTCAACACAATCTACTTTTCTGTGAGAGTAGATTGTTCGGGAAATGACCCCAGCGCTCCTGTACGCCACGATCGATTTTGTCAAGAAAGACGCGTATTGTGTCCTCATTATAATATTGTAGAGGACACACCCAGGGGAGGGGATAGTATCTATATCATAATGACATGGTTATCTAGAATACATGATCGACTGGAGAAGGCTGTATCGGCACTTTATTTACATAAATGTCTACAAGATACCCCGAATGGAATATATTATTACCATGGCAATAACTTGAATAACCAAATCTCGAGAAAATAAGAAGGTTAGAGGTGCTAGTGAGAAACTCTAAATCATATCCTCATTTATATCAGCATATACGTCAACAATTCAGGAGAGAATAAGTAAACTGTAAGACCTTTATGATGATATCGAGACACTGTCTGGAATGTATCCTCATTATATTTTCATGGTGAATATTTACAACACGGAAAACTGTTGAGATATTTGCTACATTGTATCAACCTTTACTTCAAGATTCTGGAGAAACTGGAATCGACTATTTCCCCCCATTACACTAACAATAATACCGAGATGGCCGAGAAAGTCATTATGTATGAGTAATATATTAAAAACAAACATGTACGAATATATCTATATGGTTGCCTCCTCGTTATAACAGCATGAACATCGATAAGAGAAAAGTGGATTATTACCTCATATCAACATACGTAATGGGGAGGCGGGGGGGGGGGATCGCCATTATATCAGCATAAACCACTTCAATACAGCAGACACTGTGGAAACTGTATCCTAGTTATATAAACACGAACGTTTACAATACTGGAAATACTGAGACCGAGGGTATCGTCATTATAACAGCATGGAATGCTACAGTCCAATATAACGCTGTATCCTCATAATATCACCATGAACGTTTACAATACCCGAAATACTGAGGCAGAAGGTATCGTCATTATAACAGCATGAAATTCTACTGTCCAATATAACGGTGAAGCTACAATAATGGTGACTGTGGACGATTGTACCTTCATCAGATAAGCATGAACAGATGTAATATAGGAGAAATTACAGGAGGAAGAACGTTTACTAGAAGAACAATCGCAATACAAGAGAAACTATGAAATGTGTTCTAATTATATCACAAATCAAGAGAAACGGTGAGAGATTGTGTTCTTATTACATAAATATTAACAACTACCAGACTGAGGGGAATGTTTCCTTATTATATCTACATGAACAATCGTAATACAAAACAACATATGGAAGACGTATTCACACTATATCAGCATGAACAATCTCAATACAAGAGAAATGGCGAGAGATTCAATTTGTATTCTCATTATACCAACATGAACAAACCCAATACAAGAAAAGCTATGGGATATTGTATTCTCATTATATCAACATGACCAACTGCAATACAGGAGAGACTGACAAAGATTGTTCTCAGGTTGTATCAACACGAAAATCACAATACAAGAGAAACTGCGGAAGATTGTGTTCTCATTATACCAACAAGAAAATTTACAATCCTGGGGAGACCGAGGATCATTGTTTTCTTGTTATATCAACGTGAACAATCGCAATAAAAGAGAAACAACAGGACATTGTATTCTTTTTAAATCACGCTAACAGCTAAAATACAGGAGAGACTGAGGACGTTTGTTCCCTTGTTCCATCAACACGAACAATCACAATACAAGATAAACTATGGGAGATTGTATTATTATTATTATATCAACATGAACAAACATAATAAAAGATAAACTATGGGAGATTGTATTATTATTATTATATCAACATGAACAAACATAATAAAAGATAAACTATGGGAGATTGTATTATTATTATTATATCAACATGAACAAACATAATAAAAGATAAACTATGGGAGATTGTATTATTATTATTATATCAACATGAACAAACATAATAAAAGATAAACTATGGGAGATTGTATTATTATTATTATATCAACATGAACAAACATAATAAAAGATAAACTATGGGAGATTGTATTATTATTATTATATCAACATGAACAAACATAATAAAAGATAAACTATGGGAGATTGTATTATTATTATTATATCAACATGAACAAACATAATAAAAGATAAACTATGGGAGATTGTATTATTATTATTATATCAACATGAACAAACATAATAAAAGATAAACTATGGGAGATTGTATTATTATTATTATATCAACATGAACAAACATAATAAAAGATAAACTATGGGAGATTGTATTATTATTATTATATCAACATGAACAAACATAATAAAAGATAAACTATGGGAGATTGTATTATTATTATTATATCAACATGAACAAACATAATAAAAGATAAACTATGGGAGATTGTATTCTCATCATATAAACATGTAAACTACAGGAGACACCGAGGATGATTTTCTCCTTGTTATATCAACATGAGCAATGGCAATACAAGAGAAACTATGGGAGATTGTATCCTCATCATATAAACATGTCAACTACAGGAGACACCGAGGATGATTTTCTCCTTGTTATATCAACATGAGCAATGGCAATACAAGAGAAACTATGGGAGATTGTATTCTCATCATATAAACATGTAAACTACAGGAGACACCGAGGAAGATTTTCTCCTTGTTATATCAGCATGAGCAATGGCAATACAAGAGAAACTATGGAGATTATATTCTTATTATATCAACATGAACAATCACAATACAAGGAAGACTATAGGAGGTTGTGTTCTCATTATATCAACATGAACAATCACAATACAAGGGAAACGATGGGAGATTGTTTTCTCTTTATATCATCATGAACATCTATTAAACTGAGGAAAATTATTTCATTATTATATCTACATTAACTATCGCAATACAAGATAAAAAGGGAATAATGTGTTCTCGTTATGAACTACTACAATGCAGGAGAGACTGTGGAAGTTTGTTTCCCTGTTATATCAACAGAAAAATCGCAATGCAACGAAATAATGAAGGATTGTATTCTCATTATATCAACATAAAAAACTACAATACAGGAGAGACTGAGGGAGATTGTTTCCTTGATACATACCAACAATTCAAGAGAAACTATGGAACAATGTGTTCTAATTATATAGACATGAAAAAAACTACAGGAGAAACGATGGGAGATTGTGCTCTCATTACATCAACATGAACAACTACTAGACTGAGAAAAATTGTTTCCTTCTTATATCTACATGAACAATCACAATAAAAGAGAAACTATGAGAGATTGAATTTTTATATTAAATATTAACGGGACCAACTGCAATACAGGAGAGACCGGGGAACATTGTTTCCTTGTTATATCAACATGAAGAATCGCAATACAAGAGACACCAAGTGAGATTGTGTTCTCATTATATCAACATGAGCAACTACAATACAGGAGATACTAAGGAAAATAATTTACCTTTATCGTTATATCGATATGAACACACGTAATACAAGAGAACCAAGGCATTAATGTGTTCTAGTTATGAACAACTACAATAGTCGGAAGGCTGTATAAGATTGTTTCCTTGTTATTTAGACATGAACAACTAATATAGGAGAGACGGGGGCAGATTGTTTCCTTGTTATATCAACATGAACAACCATCATAAAAGAGAAAACTTTGAAGATTTTTTTTACGTTGAAAACATCAACATGAAAAACCACCATACATTAGAAACAGTGCAAGGTCGTATTCTCATTATATCAACATGAACAACTACAATATAGGAAATACTGAAGAAGATTGTTTCCTTGTTGTATAAACATGAATAATCACAATAGAAAAGAAACTCTGGAATAATGTCTTCTCGTAATATCAACATGAACAGTTACAATACAAGAGAAACGATAGTAACAATAACGCAGTAACGTCCTGCCAAACGTGACATCTCCGACAGAATACAGCTTGCAAAGAAGACGCACAGACACAAAAGTGTCGCACCGGCAATATTCCATCTCACTACCGGGAACAACAGTCAGCACTTTGCGCTTTAGCTGATCCATATTCGCCAAGAAACACACTTTTCGCACATCCCTTTAAGCGGTGCTCTCACGTTCGACCCTCAACACTTTACCAAACTCACTAAAAAAACATAATATCCTCATCATCAACGAAAGGATTGATTTACTCGAGCCTTCAGTCGATGGACAGAGAACGAGGACAATACCACCGTAAACTCTTCAATGGTCAAAACATCACACCATACAACTCGGCTCGCAACAATTTTAGAATTGAACGTTTCGAATCATTTACGGAAATTTGACTTTGACTTCTCCCACCCCAATTTCCTGCTCAGCCAACTAATCAACAAACTTCTGTTTGTAATAGTCCACCGACTGAGAAGGACCTACGATCAAGAGCCTCATTTTTCTTGCTATGGACAGTCAATCGACATGACAGACGACACGAAACGGTATAAAACAAATTCAAAAATATACGGAAACTGAGAAGGATCGATTCAAAAAACGTACGAGCAAATCTACTATCAGATCTGGTTCTGGAAATGGTATAATATTGTGTTCTCCTTATACAAACATGACAAATTACAATACAGGAGAGACTGAGGAAGATTGTTGCCATACTATAAAAGAAACAATAGTATATTGTGTTCTCATTATATCAACATGAACAACTACAATATAGAAGAGACGGAGATGTTTATGTATACTATGATTGTCTTTTTGAATTTGGTGCTAATACTGTTATCTGGAATATGGAATAGGTCTTTGGATTATGGACGCGGATATTCTTTAATGGACGACAGCTGAATTATGAATGACGGACTAGGCGCTTGTAATCTTTATAAACACCTCTATTTCAATCGTACGGTATCACCATCATCATTGGTACAAAACCCAAGACTGCTTTTTTAGATTTCTCGGGGAATCCACAGCGATATGATGTGAAGAATCCTACTGTTTATACTATCGGGAGGAGTTTATACTATCGGGAGGAGAGATCATCTTCTTCATTGAACCAGTATGACGAGGAGTCCGCTCGTGATGTTCAGACCGATCCACTAAATGGGCTGGGTCTCTAACATCCATTTCCTATCCCAGAGAATACACAGTCTTTATTGTCTCGGGAGGGTTCGGAGAGTACAAGCCAGACGCCACAGCGACATCTTCAAGTCTTGTGTATCTCACCTCCCTAACATGACTTGAACAGTCTTCTCATCCTTACGCACAACCTCCACCGTCTGCACCATCTCACCTCTCATACATGTATAACCGTCTTCTCATCTCCCTTACTTCCAGAAGCATATAGGATATTGAACTTTTCCCCGAGGTCAGTCAGTTCACCGCCCAGTGAAATATCATCACGATCAATCTCCAAAGGATTTTCACAGAACGCTGTAACGTCATGCCAAACGTGACATCTCCGACAGAATACCGCTTTGCAAAGAAGACGCACAGACCCGAAAGTGTCGCACAGGAAATATGCCATCGTACCACTGGGAACACCAATCAGCACTTTGCGCTCTAGCTGATCGATACCCGCCAACAAAAACACTTTTCGCACATCCCCTTAAGCGGTGCTCTCACGTTCGACCCGCAACACTTTACCAAACTCACTAAAAAACATAACATTCTAGTAATCAACGAAACTCTTCAATGGTCAAAACATCACAACCTACAACTCGGTTTGCAACAATTTTATAATTGAACGTTTCGAAACATTCAAGGAAATTTGGCGTTTCCTAACGATTCGAATTCTTCAACCTAGATGTCCTGCTCAGCCAACAAATCAACAAAAGTATGTCTATAATAGCCCGCCGACCGAGAAGGACCTCCGATCAAGATTCGCGCAGTTCTTGCTAAGGACAGTCAATCGGCATGACAGACGACACGAAACGGTATAAGACAAGTAAGCAAAGATAAGTCAGCACACGAAATGCAAATAAATGTCACAGATACGACGAATAATAATGAGCACGAAACAGGTACACGAACGAGGCAGCACGTGATGGCCCCAGCCTGAACTTTGACAGAAGTACCCTTCCCCAAGCAAAACAAGTACTGAGAAACCTCAATTCGCAAGAAGTTCTAGCAAATCTCCAGAGTAAATTCGTTATAGTCCCAGCAGACAAAGCTCCAAATATTATAATATTCATATGTAAATATTACTGTTACAAGGTGCTGGTTAAAGAATTGAGTGTAAACATGCCATCATCAAATACGTCTACTTACTCCCAAACTGTATTTACTCTGGAAGATTTATTTAACAATCACAAAACGTTTCTCAGAGAAAGAGGTATATGTCTTCCAACCAATTATAACGACATACCAAAAGTATACTGGACTCCCAAAATGCATAAATCCATGCAAAGCTGGATTCATAGCTGGTTCTAGAAACTGCACCACCAAGCTTCTTTCAACCCTGTTGACGAGGGCCACATGAACAGGTACAATAAAAGCGTACCTGAGATACAACAAATATCACTAATCGTTAGATTCTTGGTATGTGCTTTAGAATAGGTTAACCAGAGGACTATTCTGTGAAGTCATGTGGCGCAGTCAGTATGTCGGCACCTCTTCCCACTTCCCTTATATGTGTTGTAATTTTTTCCTGTATATGGCGAGATTCTGCTGGTGGACGTTTCGTCCCCGATGCCCGCCCCCTGTACAGACCTTTTGGTCTTTGATATATGTTGGCACTTGTGGGAAGTTGAGGCTGGGTCGACATCGGGCCTTACAGACTAGTCTTTTGTGTTAAATGCCGTCATTTACATCTGACGACGATACAGCTCACCAATCTCCAATGTACGAGTTGACACAGCGAAACAGCTCACCAATTACCAGTATACGAGTTGTCAGAGCATTTCCATCATAGCTCTCTAGATTTGTATCTAATACCGCTTATGCCGGTGCTAGGGGCCGTGTGGTCATATCATCCAAGTTGCTACATGAACAGGTACAATAAAAGCGTACCTGAGATACAACACATATCACGAATTGTTAGATTCTTGGTATGTGGTTTAGAATAGGTTAACCAGAGGACTATTCTGTGAAGTCATGTGACGCAGTCAGTATGTCGGCACCTCTTCCCACTTCCCTTATATGTGTTGTAATTTCAGGAGGTAAAAGCATTTTGGGAAAGGTATTGTGCCACTATTTCTAAAAAGTGGCGTTGAATTTCTGTGGATATTGTAGCGATAAAGCTGTCGCTAAGCTTCAGTGAAGTCCAATTAAAGCAGATATACTTCAGCAGTCAACATATGAAAACTTAGGGTAGTTGAACGGATTATCAACTTGGCTAAATAACACCCCCTATGCTGTTATATGTTGAACCTGTAACATTGGAGACCGGGAAGCAACACAATAAGAAAGAAGAATTCAAGACTGATTTCTCAGCATAAACAAACTCTTCTTTTATTCATATAGTAGCATGTCCTTCAGTTCAGATTTGCTTTGCATAATCTAATTATGACCAATAAGCGGAATTACTATGCTTTCATGGGGTGGAGACTTGCTGGAGTGCATAAAACTGAACGGGATGGCTGTAGTCGAATACTGTTGTAACATACAATCATTCCAATGAGTTCCACTTGCATCCATTACAAGCAGCTGTCGTTGAATACTGTAACCCGATGTGATTTCATGGGATGTTCATGCGAACTGCTGTTAGATGAAGGGTGGCTGCAGTCAAATACTGTAACCCGATGCGATTGCATGGGGTGTTCATGCACTACTGTTAGGCGAAGAGTGGCTGCAGTTGAATACTGTATTCCGATGTGATTTCATGGGGTACTGTAATCCGATGTGGTTGCATGGGGTACTGTAACCCGATGTGATTGCATGGGGTGTTCATGCACACGACTGTTAGGTGAATAGTGGCTGCAGTTGAATACTGTATTCCGATGTGATTGCATCGGGTACTGTAATCCGATGTGATATCATGGGGTACTGTAATCCGATGTGATTGCATGGGGTACTGTAATCCGATGTGATTGCATTGGGTACTGTAATCCGATGTGATTGCATCGGGTACTGTATTCCGATGTGATATCATGGGGTACTGTAATCCGATGTGCTTGCATGGGGTACTGTAATCCGATGTGATTGCATGGGGTACTGTAATCCAATGTGATATCATGGGGTGTTCATCCCACTACTGTTTCAACAATCTATGTTTTCTTGGATATCCATGTTTTCTTGGATGAGTCAAAGATATCTTGGGTGAGCAAAAGGTAATGGGTATAAGTCTTATTTACTTCAGTTTGACCATGACCCCAGGATTCTTGGAGTACATTCTACAGTGTTCCAAGTATTTCAGAGAGTCAAAGCAGAAGAATGAAGTCAAGACACTGAACCATTATCCTCATCGGCATTTGTAGCTCCTCCCCATATTTCAGTATTCCTCAGATGTCTGTCAGGTCCCATGAACCCTCTTTTGAGGAGGTGTGGGCTTGTCTGGCTTACCAGAGCAAGTCCCAGAAATTCTCAGATTTCACTCTTTTATACACTCCAGCCACTAGCCTCTAACCCAAAATGTCGAAAATATCAAAAGCGTACTATTGTTAAAACTACTTGGACAATCTGCGCAATTATCAGATATTTGTGACAGATATTAAATATAGTTTACACAGTGATACAATTTATCCAAGATATACATCAACTTTCATCTGAAATAAAATAGGAACGTCGGGTTCAGAGAGTATCACTATCAAAACAACATGGCTGCCTCCGTACAGGGAAGAATAAATTATGCATCTTTTATCATTAATAACTACTGGAATACATCAAACCACAGTTTGTCATGCCATGAATTACAAAGGTAGTACTTTCTTCTAGCTTCGTTATATGAAAAAATCAGTGTAATTTCATTAATTAACGATCTACAGCTCAAAAACCACGGCCATGTGGCACAAACGAAATATCTCATTACAACAACAACATGCAAGTAAATTCTGCAGAGAATCTGCAGATATCCTAGGAATTTTCATTATCACTGAGAATTATCTGAAATGAACTACAAATGTCAGAACTACAATTAGAGAACACACAAGAGAGATATTCTATAGAACAATAACTTGTAATAAAAAAAAATGCAAATACAAACCCAGTAAATTGATGCTCGTCTCATTATCCCCCACTTAAGGTGGAAACGTCCTCGTTCACCTTACAGTTAATAGAGCATCAATCTCAAAACGCATATACAGTTCTCGGTCAATGATAATTCAAGATTTCAAATAAAGTTCAACCCTTGAAATCCATGGGTCACACACAACCAAGTTCATGTTTCAAGATGTCCTTGAATAGCACACGTGCACAATAAAATTTCTCGATTGCAATCAAAGTGAGTCACAGTCAACTTAAAGTCAACTCTTCAACAGTCCATGAATTCACATTTAACTGTAGAAAGAAACAATTTCACATAATCCAATGAATCGCGCACAAGTTTCCCAGTAAAAGGAATACCTCGAAAAGTTTTTCCACATAAAGCACAATTCTATGATGTCCTTCGAATTCACACACTTATAACACAGTTCACTGTTTGTCCTTAGAATTTCACACGCGCAATACCATAAGGTTTATGTGATCACAAGTCCATCATGCATGTATGTCCGGAATCCAGTGAATGGTAAATAACAGTCCATGAAATAGCACATCATCAAGGTAAGAGTGGAAGGAAGTCCACTGTTCTCTCTTACTGTCCTCTATGGAAAGGGTTTCGTCATCTTCAGGCTTCATGATCATCTATGCCAAATCATACCTTTTCCGGATGGATCCAATGTGGCTCCAATTTTGATGTTAGTGAGGGTTCACATGTGATGTCAGACGGTGGCTCACTGTTGCTATACACATCACCTGTCTGTATCCACTTATTTACATCTGATCATCATGATGGAAACCATCCTAATAAAATCTCAGAAGAGTTCCTTTGGTTTTCTTCCTAGATGTCCGGACAGGACAGATTCATGGATTTGTTTCAACACGTACTCCCTAATCCATCGTGGTACCAAGAACTGCCATTGCCCAATGACATTCTTGTGTACTAACATCCAGGAAAGCACACCGTCCTTCAACATTAGGTTATGCCAGTTGTTCCAATAATGGTGGGTAGCTGGCCTTGCTGTACAGTTTTCAGTGCTGAACAGATGCATACCACTCCCGAACCATTTCTTAACTGGACCTATGTTTAGATGAATGAGTAGCTTCTTCTGTGTCATGGTATACCCTCTATCCATGGTGTTTCTTTAACACTACAGATGGCATCTTGTACCTTTTGAGAGCATCTTCCTGTAATGAACCTGGAAAGCATCTCTACCAAGATCCATCTTCATCTTGTTGGTTCCTGGCTGTTGTGAATCAGTTGAGAATGACTCGATTTTATTATTCAGCGAGTTGAATATCTTCGTGATGTCTTCTCTCAGCTTTTGGACTTCAGATACAAAACCATCAGGCTTCTCCTGGTATGTCATCTGTTCAATAACCTGATCCCTTTTCTCTCCATCAGCCTTAGTCTGGCTCCACTTCTTACTTCTCCGTGTGTGAGTCGCAACTCTAACATCGTCTTCCTGCCCTGACTCATACTCTTTGTCATCTAAGCAACTCTTCACCTGACGAGTCTGTTTCCTGTTTCGCCGGTCCTCATTGAAACTAGTTCGACTCCGTGTTTCCAAGAAATTAACAACCTCATACACAGTTTCGTCTAAATTCCCTGGTTCCTTGATGGAATGAGCTTTGTCATACAATCGTTTGAGATCTGCTGCAAAGTTCTCTGCAGTTTTTCCAGGCTTTTGGTTCCGATTGCTGAACTGTGCCTCAAAACGTTTTGCTGTTTCTACTTTCTTGAAACGATGGTCAAGCTCATCAACCAGTAGAGTAAAATTACACCTTACTTCCCTGGGCAGTTGTCCATATACAAATTCCCCAGCTTTACCCTGTATCCGAGGTAACAGCTCACCAAGTTTATCTGCAATTGTCCACCTTTAAGCATGGCTACGTCCTCGAATCTATTAATCCAAACTTCCCAAAGTTCAGACCCAGTGAATGGCGGTAACTTGACAATCTGGTTTTTCGACCTTGAAACAAATATACTCGCACTAGATGGTGCTTCATTGCTAGATGATTCACAATGGGAACCTCTGTAGCTCCTGTCTGAAGGTCTAGTGTGAAAAATGCTGGCTTGGACCAGTCTGTTGTCATTGCTTGGAAAATCATCAGTTGATCTTCTGGTAACTGAAACTCTGCCTGGCTGTCCAGCTTGAGACTGATGAGTTGCATTAGCACTCTGGCACTCTGGTGGGGATCTGTTCCCTCGATTCATCTGCTGAGCTTCTTTGATAATACCAGTCATAACTGAAGAAAATTCCGTCAATGCATCTTTTAACACTGTTCCTACTTGCTCTGCTACTTCCCTCTGTATTTGTATCTGGTTGGAATCACCAGATGTTACCTGTAGAGGAATGGTATTTGCTGTGGAAGCTGAGAGAATTCCTGAAAAATAATCCAAATCAATTCCAGTTATACCAGAATTCTTTGTGGATACCATTCTCCGTGGACCTGAAAGAACATTAATTACAGATGACTGTGCCTTGAGTGATGCTGGATTTCCTAAAGCCATATCCTCTTGAATTTCATCAGTACTCTCCTGTGTTTCTGCTTCACTTGTTGTATTAGGCAGATTATCAGTCAATGATTTCCCAGATCTCCTCTGTCTACCCCTCTGTAGTGGTCTCCATCTCGTCTCCATAGCTTCCATCTAATTATAAGTCTCAGAGATTTACACTGGATATCTCCACCATTTTCACCATCCAGGACTTCAATTGGTTCGTATCACTGGACCCGTTATGAAATAACAAGTCCCATTTCGGGCGCCAAAATAATGTAGCGATAAAGCTATCGCTAAGCATCAGTGAAGTCCAATTAAAGCAGATATACTTCAGCAGTCAACATATGAAAACTTAGGGTAGTTGAACGGATTATCAACTTGGCTAAATAACACCCCCCATGCTGTTATATGTTGACCCTGTAACATTGGAGACCGGGAAGCAACACAATACGAAAGAAGAATTCAAGACCGATTTCTCAGGATAAACAAACTCTTCTTTTATTCATATAGTAGCATGTCCTTCAGTTCAGATTTGCTTTGCATAATCTAATTATGACCAATGAGCGGAATTACTATGCTTTCATGGGGTGGAGACTTGCTGGAGTGCATAAAACTAAACGGGATGGCTGTAGTCGAATACTGTTGTAACATACAATCACTCCAATGAGTTCCACTTGCATCCATTGCAAGCAGCTGTCGTTGAATACTGTAACCCGATGTGATTTCATGGGGTGTTCATGCACACTGCTGTTAGATGAAGGGTGGCTGCAGTCAAATACTGTAACCCGATGCGATTGCATGGGGTGTTCATGCACTACTGTTAGGCGAAGAGTGGCTGCAGTTGAATACTGTATTCCGATGTGAATTCATGGGGTACTGTAATCCGATGTGATTGCATGGGGTGTTCATGCACTACTGTTAGGCGAAGAGTGGCTGCAGTTGAATACTGTATTCCGATGTGATTTCATGGGGTACTGCAAACCGATGTGGTTGCATGGGGTACTGCAACCCGATGTGATTTCATGGGGTGTTCATGCACACTGTTGTTAGATGAAGGATGGCTGCAGTCAAATACTGTAACCCGATGCGATTGCATGGGGTGTTCATGCACTACTGTTAGGCGAAGAGTGGCTGCAGTTGAATACTGTATTCCGATGTGATTGCATCGGGTACTGTAATCCGATGTGATATCATGGGGTGCTGTAATCCGATGTGATTGCATGGGGTACTGTCATCCGATGTGATTGCATTGGGTACTGTAATCCGATGTGATTGCATCGGGTACTGTATTCCGATGTGATATCATGGGGTACTGTAATCCGATGTGATTGCATGGGATACTGTAATCCGATGTGATTGCATGGGGTACTGTAATCCAATGTGATCTCATGGGGTGTTCATCCCACTACTGTTTCAACAATCCATGTTTTCTTGGATGTCCATGTTTTCTTGGGTGTCCATGTTTTCTTGGATGAGTCAAAGATATCTTGGGTGAGCAAAAGGTAATGGGTATAAGTCTTATTTACTTCAGTTTGACCATGACCCCATGATTTCTTGGAGTACACTCTACAGTGTTCCAAGTATTTCAGAGAGTCATCAGAAGAATGAAGTCAAGACACTGAACCATTATCCTCATCGGCATCTGTAGCTCCTCCCCATATTTCAGTATTCCTCAGATGTCTGTCAGGTCTCAGGAACCCTCTTTTGAGGAGGTGTGGGCTTGTCTGGCTTACCAGAGCAAGTCCCAGAAATTCTCAGAGTTCACTCTTTTATACACTCCAGCCACTAGCCTCTAAACCAAAATGTCGAAAATACCAAGAGCGTACTATTGTTAAAACTACTTGGAGAATCTGCGCAATTATCAGATATTTGTGACAGATATTAAATATAGTTTACACAGTGATACAATTTATCCAAGATATACATCAACTTTCATCTGAAATAAAATAGGAACGTCTGGTTCAGAGAGTATCACTATCAAACCAACATGGCTGCCTCCGTACGGAGAAGAATAAATTATGCATCTTTTATCATCAATAACTATTGGAATACATCAAACCACAGTTTGTCATGCCATGAATTACAAAGGTAGTACTTTCTTCTACCTTCGTTATGTGAATAAATCAGTGTAACTTCATTAATTAACGATCTACAGCTCAAAAACCATGGCCATGTGGCACAAACGAAATATCTCATTACAACAACAACATGCAAGTAAATTCTGCAGAGAGTCCGCAGATATCCTCGGAATATTCGTTATCACTCAGAATTATCTGAAATGAACTACAAATGTCAGAACTACAATTAGAGAACACACAAGAGAGATATTCTATAGAACAATAACTTGTAATAAAAAAAATGCAAATACAAACCCAGTAAATTGATGCTCGTCTCAATATTGAAAAACTCAAAATGTCTTACGGAAGAACTTGATGCTAAAAGTCACATACCGTACAGACATGTATCCGCATGGGATTTCTCGAATTTGTATACTACAATCCCTCACCAAGACCTTATTGGCCGTCCAAGTACATTAATAGATTCTGTGTTCAAGAAAACTGATCGTAGATATATTATTGTCAGAATCCTTAAAGCACTCTTTAGCTATACTACATACAAGAGATATCATTCATGGGATGTTTCTTTGTTGATAGAGTTGCTTAAATTTCTCATTAAAAATATCTATGTGAAATTTGGCAACATAATATATCAACAGCATATAGATATTCCAATGGGTACTAATTGTGCACCCCTATTGGCTGACCTACATCTGTTCTCTTATGAATATGACTATATGCAAGCGCTTTCAAAAACCGATCCATTCAAAGCCCGTTCCTTCTCATTCACCAAACGCTATATAGACGATCTTCTCGCTATGGATAATCACTATATAAATGACGCAGTGAAGGACATATATCCACCTTCACTGGATTTGAAAGAAGCTACAGATAGCCCTACAGGCACATCACATTTAGACCTATAGCTCTATAAAAATGAAGCGGGCCTTCTCTCTGGTCGACTTTGTGACAAAAGAGATGGTTACAATTTCGACATCGTAAACTGTCCCTTGCCGGCATCATTGAAAACTGTTGACCGCTTCTCTCTTGAAGAAATCTAGCCTATGTTTATGTATACTATGATTGTCTTTTTGAATTTGGTGCTAATACTGTTATATGGAATATGTAATAGGTCTTTGGATTATAGACGCGGATATTCTTTAATGGACGACAGCTGAATTATGAATGACGGACCAGACACTTGTAATTTCAACGGTCACAGCACGGTGAATGCACAGAATACAAGCACGGAAATTCACATACTTTTGAACACGTTCACGAAACCACTACAAAAATCTGGCACGACCATATCAACAGTCTTATTTCGACAGCACAAACGAAATTGTCTATATTTCGCGGGTTTAAGTATCGTCTTGATCGAAAATGACTGGAGATGATGTGCAAAAGCTTCTCCGACATTGTTTGGGACAACATGAGTGATTTTCAAGCCAACACCATCGAAAACATACAAAAAGAATCTTTGTGAACTAGTACAGGCCTGACTAAAAGGTACAGCGACCGTCAGTAGTATAGAAAGAGGATACAGACTCGTATTTTGCCGGGGGATGTAACTCTTGGTGGCGACAGGTGGTGTTGTTTCTCAAGAGACCAAAAACTACCTCCAACACAGAAGAGTTTCAATGGGGAGGTAGCTCTTGATGCCCGTGATGATTTTTGACATATTCCTGGTTATCTCCCCTGATTCGAACATTTGCATATTAAATCTATGAGGCCGGGTGCACTATAGTTCCGGTCTCTAGTTGGCATGTATTCCTCCGCGGTGATGCGGTCTGGCGGTGATGCGGTCTGCCTCCGCGAAGAAAAAGTAGTCCCCAGACTTCAAATACGCTGCATGGTCCGATTGGATCGTATGCGGTATCAATGTGAAACATTCGTGAAGGCGCACGGGGCCTGCTGAGAGAGGTAGGGTGGGGGAGTGGGTGTATGTAAATTTAGGATTTGTCCCGAAGATATAAAAAGCGGAACACGGACTTTACCCCTACAATAGAGGAAAACCTCTATCAACCCTGTCTAGTGGAGGCTAATATCGGTCCCCCGGGCCTATTGGGGTCTCGGTGCATGGGTGGGTGAATGTAAAATGAGGATTTGTCCCCGAAAATATAAAAAGCGGAACACGGACTTTACCCCTACAATAGGGCAAAACTCCTATCAACCCTATCCCAAAGGGCGAATATCGGTTCCCGGGCTTATTGGGGTCTGCCTATCAAGTCAAGCGGGTGGGTGCATGAAAAAATGAGGATTTGTCCCCGAAAATATAAAAAGCGGAACACGGACTTTGCCCCTACAATAGGGGAAAACTCCTAAATATGCTCTTTAAGTGCACAAAGGTCAATGAGTGCAAGTGTACTACTCTGTATCTGGGGTTGGGATGCATAGGTGTATGACGTCACTTCCGGTAGGCATGAATCGGGCGTGACCCAGGGGAACATGTTTAGACCTGTCTGACCTACATCCGGGTACTTTCCTGTGAGTGAGTGAGTGAGTGAGTGAGTGGGATCCGACTGGACTAATGTATCGTCCGTTTCATCATTTTGCGCATGCGCAGTCTGGTCGTAGTATAGAAAGCAGGCATTTTGGGGATTCGTGGAGGTTTGTTGAGTGATTGAGGGACAATACCTGGTCAAATGGACCGTGTGGGATATCAGTTTTACATCCGGGTCCTCATCTTACATTTAGGAGTAGTATAGAAAGCAACAATTTTGGGGCCCCGAGCTCCGAGCACCTGCCTGCCTCATCCCCGAGCTCCGAGCTCTCGACTACTCCAACCCCGAGCTTCGAGCTCCCGTCGTTACGCCTTAACGCCCCAGCATAACGCCTTGACGCCATGATATACGCAGATGAAAGAAAAACAACAACAACAAGGATGAGAGATGAGAGAACAACAACAACTACGGGCTATAGGGTACACCAGGTTGCGGGTGCACCAGGGATGTTTGTGCGCGCCTGCGTACGATGACGTCACTTCCGAGCAGCGCAGGGTCAAAGGTCACTTTCGGTCACGTAATCAAAGGTCGCTTCCGGTCACGTGACCGAAAGTGCACTCAGAGTTCAAAGGTTAATCGTCCTCCAAAACCCCTTTATCGCTCGTTAAGGCGCTGAGACGGGCGTTAAGGCATTGAGACGGGAGTTAAGGTGTAACGGCGGGTGTTGACGGGCGTTGAGACGGGCGTTAAGGCGTAACGACGGGCGTTGATGGGCGTCACTGCATTTCGATGTATTGGTGGCAATTCCATGAAAATCTGGGCTTCTGAGCTAGTTCACCAGGAGATTGAAGCGTTAAGCTAAGCGTTGACGGGCGTTACTGTCTATAAAAGCAAGTGTATTGCCAACACACGCACAGTCGACGTTCAACCGTCAATATGGCTTATACTTGCTCTGAGTGCCAACGCACGTTCACCAGACGTTACGATATGATGCGACACGAGAAAAATATACATGCGATTGAAGACTCCGAGGCACAAGGAGCCGATACAGAGATTGATGAGAGCCTATCTACTGATACGAAGAGCTTGACCTCAGATAGTCAGCCTACATCCCAGGAAAGTGAGATTGCTGGGAGTCTATATACTGAGACGGAGAGCTTGACCTCAGATAGTCAGCTTACGTACCAGGAAAGTGAGGCAGAACCTACCTTCTGGGATCGTATTGTGACAGCAGCTATCAACACTCATGCTGCAGCGATCGAGGACGCCGGACAGGCGTACACCCAAATGCGCCCCTGCATCAGAAAAACAGCCATGGCGATGTATTAACTTTATCTATACACCATGCAAACATGTTGTGACTGGTGATTTTGACGTGGTGAGTGATAAGGACCTAAGATTACTCCTGATGAAGGGACCTAAATATAGAGAGCCGAGAAATATAAATTTGAAGGCCGACCAGAAGATAGTCTTGTCTGCTTTGGAACAGTACGTTATTGATTGGTCTAAGAGAGAAAAAGCTGAACCTACAGTACTCGCTGATTCGCTGGACCTCACCAAGAGCAAGGTCGTTGAAACAATCCGCCATATTGACAGACGTACCTTTCCCCTAGCAAAACAAGTACTGAGAAGCCTCAACTCGCAAGAAGTTCTAGCAAATCTCCAGAGTAAATTCGTCATAGACAAAGCAGACAAAGCTCCAAATAATATAATATTCATATGTAAATATTACTATTACCAGGTGCTGGTTGAAGAATTGAGTGTGAACTTATCGTCATCAAATACGTCTACTTACTCGCAAACTGCATTTACTCTGGATTTATTTAACAATCACAAAACGTTTCTCAAGAAAAGAGGTGTTTGCATTCCAACTAAACATAATGATATACCAAAAGTATACTGGACCTCCAAAACGCATAAATCACCATACAAAGCTAGATTCATAGCTGGTTCCAGAAGCTGCACCACCAAGCTTCTTTCAACGCTGTTGACGAGGGCCCTTCAGGAGGTAAAAACATTTTGGGAAAGGTATTGTGCCACTATTTCTAAAAACTCTGGCGTTGAATGTATGTGGATATTGAAAAACTCAAAATGTCTTACGGAAGAACTTGATGCTAAAGGTCACATACCGCATAGACATGTATCCACATGGGATTTCTCGACTCTCTATACTACAATCCCTCATCAGGACCTTATTGACCGTCTAAGTTCATTAATAGTATCTGTGTTCAAGAAAACTGGTCACAGATATATTAATGTCGGATGTCATAAAGCATTCTTTAGCTCTAATACATACAAGAGATATCATTCATGGGATGTTTCTTTGTTTATAGAGTTGCTTGAATTTCTCATTAATAATATCTATGTGAAATTTGGCAGCACAATATATCAGCAGCATATAGGTATTCCAATGGGTACTAATTGTGCGCCCCTGTTGGCTGACCTATATCTGTTCTCTTATGAATATGAATATATGCAGGCGCTTTCAAAAACCGATCCATTCAAAGCCCGTTCCTTCTCATTCACCAAACGCTATATAGACGATCTTCTCGCTGTGGATAATCGCTATATAAATGACGCAGCGAAGATTATATATATCCACCTTCACTGGATTTGAAGGAAACTACAGATAACCCTACAGGCAGATCATATTTAGACCTATACCTGTATAAAAATGAAGCGGGCCTTCTCTCTCGTCGACTGTATGACAAAATAGATGATTACAATTTCGACATCGTAAACTATCCCTTTCTGGACAGTAATATTCCAGTGGGACCTGCATATGGCGTATACATATCACGCCTAGTAGCATTTGCTAGATCCTGTGTTAAATGTGACGATTTTAATCAACGTCACAAAACATTGTTGCAGAAACTTATAAAACAGGGCTACACTACCAAGCGCCTCCACTCAAAGTTTCTCAAATTTGGCGATACATATCGCATGCTGATAGCAAAATACGAGCGTAGCGTGCAAGATCTAACTTGTGTCTAATTCCGCTTAACCCGGGGCTAGGGGCCGTATGAACCCATATACTTCAAGATCATCATGGTACTCATATGAACAGTCACAATCAAAGCGTGTCTGGTCCATCATGAAGACCAAGCGTCACTTGGAAGAGGATATGGGGCCCACTGAGGCCCTGGAAAATGCGATCAGGATGCGCAAACAACTCTTTCAGGACATGCTGCCCGAACAATATCCAGGCCTGCCCGACGACAATTAGGTCACACCAAGCAAAGATAAAAGTTTCTGAAACGGCGACTTCTGATTGGACAAGGGCAGCCGAGAATACATCTAACGCAGTAACGGACAAGAACGAATATGACTGATACAGCGCCAAATGGCGGCCTCTGATTCGACAAGAGTCTTCTTGAATTGTAAACATACCCAACGCGGCTCCCCCAGCGTGGGTATGATCTACTGGAGGGGAGAATAAACCATATGAAAAAACCATGTCGTTGTTGTTGTTCTCTCATCTCTCATCCTTGTTGTTGTTGTTTTCTTTCATCTGTGTATATCCTGGCGTCAAGGCGTTATGCTAGGGCGCTAAGGCGTAACGACGGGCGTTAAGGCGTAACGACGGGAGCTCGGAGCTCGGGGATGGAGTAGTCTGGAGCTCGGAGCTCGGGGATGAGGCAGGCAGGAGCTCGGAGCCCCAAAATTGTTGCTTTCTATACTACTCATAAATGTAAGATGAGGACGCGGATGTAAAACTGATACCCCACACGGTCCATTTGACCAGGTATGGTCCCTCAATCACTCAACAAACCTCCACGAATCCCCAAAATGCCTGCTTTCCATTCTACGACCAGAGGCGCATGCGCAAAATGATGAAAACGAACGATACATTAGTCCAGTCGGATCCGACTCACTCACTCACTCACTCACAGGAAAGTACCCGGATGTAGGTCAGACAGCTCTAAACATGTTCCCCTGGGTCACGCCCGATTCACGCCTACCGGAAGTGACGTCATACACCTACGCATCTTAAGCCCAGATACAGAGTAGTACACTTGCACTCATTGACCTTTGAGCACTTAAAGATAATATTGAGGAGTTTTCCCCTATTGTAGGGGTAAAGTCCGTGTTCCGCTTTTTATATTTTCGGGGACAAATCCTCATTTTAGATGCACCCACCCGATTGACTTGATAGGCAGACCCCAATAAGCCCGGGGGCCGATATTCGCCCTTCGGGATAGGGTTGATAGGACTTTTTCACTATTGTAGGGGTAAAGTCCGTGTTCCGCTTTTTATATTTTCGGGGACAAATCCTCATTTTACATGCACCCACCCATGCGCCCAGACCCCGATAAGCCCGGGGGACCGATATTAGCCTCCACTAGACAGGGTTGATAGAGGTTTTCCTCTATTGTAGGGGTAAAGTCCGTGTTCCGTTTTTATTTTTTTGACAAATCCTAAATTTACATACACCCACTCCCCCACCCTAACTCTCTCAGCAGGCCCCGTGCGCCTTCACGAATGCTTCACATTGATACCTCATACGACCCAATCGGACAATGCAGCGTATTTGAAGTCTGGGGACTACTTTTTCTCCGCGGAGGCAGACCGCATCGCCGCGGAGGAATACATGCCAACTAGAGACCGGAACTATAGTGCACACGGCCTCGTAGATTTAATATGCAAATGTTCGAATCAGGGGAGATAACCAGGGATATGTCAAAAATCATCACGGGCATCAAGAGCTACCTCCCCATTGGAACTCTTCTGTGTTGGAGGTAGTTTTTGGTCTCTTGAGAAACAACGCCACCTGTCGCCACCAAGAGTTACCTCCCCCGGCAAAATGCGAGTCTATATCCTCTTTCTATACTACTACCGTCTCTTATACGAAGAATCTGGTTTTATAGAACGAAGTGAACGACGTTTTATTCACAGACTGACTAGACCATAGAGGTTAAATGATAGTTCGAACACCAAACTTGCGATTACCCCAGTCTACATCCTCCAGAAACTCATACCCAGTCCGAACTGCCACACACTTAAAATCATTCCGTTGCAGGACTGAATCCTTTGGAAAGTCCTTTTTCCCGCAAACAGTCAGAGATTGGAATTCACTGCCAGTTGACATAAGAACAACTCAAGATAATGTTAACTTCAAAATGAAACTACTTAAGATGTACAGAAAAATTAATCCCCCCGCCCCCCAGTTGATATTATGTAGGAGAACGATCGTGCAATAACAGCTTAAGAAGACTACGGAACGGTTGCAGTTCTGTGAAAGGGGACCTATTTCTTAATTACATTACTGCTTCATTCAGATGCACGGTCCGACTTATGCTTTTCAACGCCGTACAATGCTAGATAATATAAAAAATGCAGGCTATCACGACGATCCATCTGTAACATTAATGCTATACGGTGATCATTCGATTAACAGTGCAATAAACAACTTGATTGCCGTGAATGTATGCGAATAGATTACGTCAACAAAACGGTTTTAATGTCCATATTCTTCCTCCTTCGATCATATGCTCTTCCTTTTCACTGCCTCTTTTTCATGTTCATCCGAGCGTGCCCTACTAGCAGCCTCTGGACGACCAATCCTCTCCTCCATGCCGAGATCACTTCTATGATGCAATAACTTTGTATTCTTATGTAATCATTTAGTACATTATGTAATCATTTAGTACATATCATTCCTGATCTATAAATCTATACCGGTATATTGTTCTATTTGGATATCTGTCACATCTCTTCTTGTATATATTTGTAAAATAAATGGTAAATTTGATGAACAATTTGTAGACACGTGATAAGCCGTGAGCTTAAAGTGTTTCCTGTGAGACAAATAAATTAAGTTTAAACCAAAAATCCAAACTAAAATCTGGTTCTCGAAACGGATGAGTATTGTGTTCTCCCTACATCAACATGAACCATAAATGAACTTATAAAGCCAAAATGAAAACCATAATATAAGAGAAACAATGGCATAATGTTCTGATTATATGAACATGATCATCTATAATATAGGAGAGACTGAGGAAGATTGTTTCCCTGTTATATCAACAAAAACATCAACAATGCAAGAGAAATGATGGGAGATTGTATTTTCATGATATCAACATGAACAAATACAAATTGGAGAGATATGCAAGAGGTGTCTGGCTACAAAAAAGCAACCATATATGACTCCACATGAAAGCTTCTCTCGGCACCTCACATTCAGACCCGAGAATATGATGGACTCGATGACGTGACCTTAGTATCTCAGTCGCGCTTTTATTGCAGCTGTGATATGGAGACTATGAAGTATCCACATGGCCCCTAGCACCGGATTAAGCGGAATTAGATACGCTAGCTCGGGAGCTGTGGTGACAGATCAACTCAATTGATGTTAAATGGATGGACACCGAGGATGTCTGAAGGAGTAAACGCCTGAACATGAGGTAAACCTGGTAAATGCAAGAATACCCAGAAAAACTAACCTGTAATGCCCGACGTCGTACGGTTTAAATTTCCCACCAAAACAATAAACCTACATATATTTGTCGAATGACATGTACAGAGGGTCGGCCTCGGGGAATAACAGTCCACCAGCAGAATCCTACCATATACAGGTAATAAATTGCAGCGATATATGCAAGAGGTGGGGAAAACTGGCGACAATAAAGCAACCATATGACTCCACAGGAAAGCTTCCCTCTGTTCTTCACAAACCCGAGAATATGGTGGATTCTCGGACGTAGCCTTAGTATCCCAGCCGCGCTTTTATTGCAGATGTTCATGTGGAAACTTTGAAGTATCCACACCGTCCCTAGCACCGGCTTAAACCGAATTAGATACGAGAATACGGTGGATTCTATGACGTATCCTTAGTATCTCAGTCGCGCTTTTATTGCAACTGTGCATATGGAGATTATGAAGTATCCACACGGCCCCTATCACCGGCTTAAGCGGAATTAGATACGCTAGGTCGGAAGCTGTGATGACAGATCGGTTCAAATAAATAACTCATGTGATGTTAAATGAATGAGAATCGAGGGCATCTAATGGAGTAAACGCCTCAACATGGGATAAACCTAGTAAATGCAAGAATAACTAGAAAACTAACCTGTAATGCCCGACGTCGTACGTCTAGAATTTTCCGCCAAAACAATAAACCTACAGATATTTGTCGAATGACATGTACAGAGGGTGGACCTCAGGGACTAACAGTCCACCAGCAGAATTCAATATACAGGTAATACATTGGAGCGATATGCAAGAGGTGGGAAAAAATGTTCCTGGTAAATGAGAGTATTGTGTATGAACATTAACAAGAGAAACGTGCAGACTGTATTCTCATTATATCGAAATGAACACTGTCGACACTATATGAGAATTGTTATCTTGTTACATCAAAACCACAAAACAGGAGAAGCGGTGAAGATTGTATTACCATCATATCAACATGAATGGAAACCCTGGTGAAACAGGAACAGAGCATTTCTCGGAATACATGTGTAAAAGGTAATTTTGTAGGCAAGGGGCTTTAGATCTCCCCAGTTTTGGCAAACCCCAAATTAAAACAATTAAGTGTATTTCAATGCTTTAAAAAAATATGTATGGAACTAAACTATTGTTGCGCTCTCTTCACTTGCGCCTGATGTTAACGACCGGACGTATGTAGGAGAAAATGTTCTCTTGAATGGTACGCCTCTAATATATAGAGTTAGGGGAGGTGGTGCTTAAAAGGTAAAGGGTGGGGCACATAGCTTCATATGGATTTGTAATGATGCAAGATTTACATTCAATATATAAGCCTGTGTAGTTAGGCATTAGGCCTAATGCATAGTTTGGGTGAGAAGGCTGGGCGCATGGTGTGGGGACAGGGGTCCGGAATCATCAATGGTATTATTGCCTCTGAGAACGAGAACCGGGAGAGAGGAAATGATGCTTTACTAAGCAAGGGCATACAGTACATGTCCTCCCAAGAAACAAGACCCACAGCTCAACAACTTTCTCTACCCGATGGTGAACCGCAAAAAGCACGCATTTATAGTTAGTATTTGGTGAAAATGGAAATAAAATTCCACTAATAAGTGGTTCAATTTTAGGTTTGAAAATTTAGTTTCCTAAAATATGTGGACTTTAAGTTAAACAGATTATGTTGAGTTGTCCGGTACCGTGCTGATAACATACTAACCTTAACAGTTAATTAACAGTTTATACAGTCGATTAAAAAAATATCAGTACTGGCATATACTTGCACATTCGTGATATGATTTGACATGAATGTTGTCTCACATCATCGATGTTTTCTAGGGGGAAATCTATTCCCATCAATAATAAAAATTTAACAGATGGCTGAAGTGAACGAAATAGGTTGTTTTCAATCTTGCCTAGTAACAGCATACGTTCACTATTAAACCGTGAACACTCCATTACGAAATGATATGTGTCTTCTACTTTATCTCCGTTACATAGTTCAAATAATCTTAGGCTACGTCTTATATGAGGCTTGGAATACACATTTAAGGCATTACATCCAGTTAACAGTTTGACCATTGTTCTACATGGCCTCTGAAGATGGTCGTATTTAGTATATAGCTCTCACTAAACACACAGCTTACGTTGTGTCATAACACATCTAAACAACTGTAATCTGGGATAGAACCGTAACACATCTAAACAACTGTAATCTGGGATAGAACCGTACATGTAGCTCGAATCTCCATTTCGCATGCTCAACATTATCACTTGCTTCTTTGACAATTTTCTTCCATTCTGTTTTGGAAGGCCTGGTTCCATCTTCTACGATGTTAGACTGAAGGCTGTTTAGCCCATACTTATACCCTGTTTCCACCAATTCACCAACTATACTTCTCTTGCTACACACATCAGATGCCATTATAATGATATATCTTGCTGTAAATATGCGCTTGAATATGTTGTTTACTTTAAGTGATAGTATTGCCCACAGGCCCGCAAGTAGTAGTATAAGAGCATTACAGAGCCCCTTTTGACGAGTGCGCAGGTGTTTTCGCGCAGATGACGTCACTTCCTGTATTGACCTGTCTGTGGGGGTTTCCCATGACGATCACGTGACCTTTGTACATGTCTAGACTTGTTGGTGTGTGGTCAAAATGGCGGCTGTGTGGTGGTGGTGGTCAAAATGGCGGCTGTGTGGTGGTGGTGGTCAAAATGGCGGCTGTGGGAGGTGGTGGGTTCAAAATGGCGGCTGTGGGAGGTGGTGGGTTCAAAATGGCGGCCTGTGGGTGGTGGTGGGACCAAAATGGCGGCTGTGGGTGGTGGTGGGACCAAAATGGCGGCTGTGGGAGGTGGTGGGTTCAAAATGGCGGCCTGTGGGTGGTGGTGGGACCAAAATGGCGGCTGTGGGTGGTGGTGGGACCAAAATGGCGGCTGTGGGTGGTGGTGGGACCAAAATGGCGGCTGTGGGTGGTGGTGGGACCAAAATGGCGGATTGTAGAAAAACGTATAAAAGGAGGCGATTTTTAGCGGTGGGGTGTATTCATTGCACTACTTGCCTGACTGACCTGGCCAGCCTGCCTGCCTGCCCAGCCTGACCTGCCTGCCTGCTTCACCTCTAGCCTGCCTGTCCAGCCTGACTGCCTGCCTGCCTGCCTCACCTCTAGCCTGCCCGTCTGCCTGCCTCACCTCTAGCCAGCCTGCTTGCCTACCAGCTTGTATTAGACGAAAGCATGAGACGTGGAGAAGATTTTCCCTGGGACCCAGCAGCACCTCCGGTTGAAGTCTTACCTGAAGACGAGCGTGTGAGGGAAACCCGCACTCTTACACCGGACTGCACCCTATTGTTGTATCCCAAACGCGTGGAGCTCATCGATGACGACAGTTGGTGTTGGTGTACGTCTGAACCAGCGCGTGTCTCTTTATCGCCGGAAGGCTGGGCTACCTTGAAACGGGTCTTATTGGGTGACCTCGACGGTGATAGCATTCACCTGTGTGACGACGTCTACATTTTCCGCGGTCCCTATTTTGCTCGACTCCTCTGTCTCAAGCAAGGTGGTTTTACTCTGGACCCTGATCTATGGACAGCCTTGGAAAAAGTAATCCCCATGGTCGATGAAGTACTATCTCTATAGGAGCCACATAACCCATCAGAATAGTACGTATCACGGACTACACCCGACGTTTAGGCGCACATGTGTGCCATGGTCTATAAAACACGTCTCTCTGGATCACACACTTTCATTTCTACGGTTGCAGAGCCATGACGGAGATCCAGCCTATGCGACTCGCCTTTTACAGCATGCCACCGTGGTGAATTCACTCACGGGTTACGGAGCAGTGGTCCGGTCCATGTTTGCAGATGGCGACGACAACGAGGGGCGACGCCAGATCTTGAACGAGTTCACAGAAGCGGTCCTCGACAGAGTGCACTCGATGGAGAGGTGTGCCATCACTCACCACTACTGGACTATGACAGCCATCCTTGATGCTCGGGCTATGGACCAGGAGCGCTCACGCCGGAACCAGCGACGGCTGGTTGGCCTAGTCATGGTCTGTGCCCTATTGACCCTGGCGCTGTGGTATTGACAGTGGGACTATAAATACGAGGGTCAGACAGAGTGTGTGTCATTCACCGATCGTCATTGGATCAAGCATGTCACCCGTCCTACGAGCCATCCTGCCCCTTACACCCCAGGTGGGGTTACACGTCTATGAAGATAAAGTCACCCTGGTGGAAGACCGTGGAGATATTTGCTGGGCGCCCACTGAGACCGTATCGAATACGGTGACGCTACCTCGTGACGGCTGGACCAAATTTAAACGGGTGTTGAGCGGCGAGCTCGATGGACACCTCATCCACATAGACAACGCCAACTACGTATACCGTGGACCCTTCTTCCCACGCCTGGGCCGCTACCAAGACCCTACGCGAGGCTTCACCCTAGTCCCCGATCTGTGGACAGCCTTGGAGAAAGTGGTGCCTATTGTGGACCAGCTGTTTACACCGGACGAGCGGTCATCAGACGAGTTGGAGTGGGCTCGTGCCCTGAGAGAAGCGGCGGCAGAACCCAATGAGCAACTGTCTAGTCAGGAACCAGACGACGAGGCTATAGACTATCCGGCTGAACTGAGTCAACCAACACAACGGTGGTAGAAACTTGTTATAAATAAACCATACTCTCCGGGTCCATCATCATTGTGTCACCATGAAGCGCTGGGAGAAGGTGTTGGATAACTTATACTATAGTCCCGACAGTCCGGCGGCCTATAGTGCATTGTCGGCTCTCTATCGAGCGGCCAAACCCCAGGGGATACAACGTGCTCAAGTCCGAGATTGGTTAAGAAAACAAGACACCTATACCTTACATCGAGCTGTCCGTCGCCATTTTCTACGGAACCGGGTCATCGTGGGAGGAATAGATGCCCAGTGGCAAGCGGATTTGGTCGATATGAGCGCCTTTGCCAAACACAATGATGGGAATCGATATATCTTGACGTGCATCGATATCCTATCGAAGTATGCGTGGGTGGTACCCATCCGGACGAAAACGGGGGCGAATCTCATAGCGGCGTTCAAAGACATCTTCAAGACCGGGCGCAAACCTTTGTATTTGCAAACCGACGAAGGCACGGAATTCCTCAACAGACCGTTCCAAGCCTTTCTCAAGAAACAGAAGGTCTTCTTCTTCCATACGTACAACGAGACCAAGGCTTCCGTGGTGGAAAGGTTCAACAGGACATTCAAAGGCCGCATGTATAAATATTTCACCTATAAGAATACAAGGCGGTACATCGATGTTCTCCCGAAACTTGTGAGGGGTTACAATCGAGCCTATCATCGAAGTATACAGAGAGCCCCCATTACCGTGACCCAACGCAATGAAGCCCAAGTCCGGCGTGTCTTGTACCCCATGCCATCGCAACGAGCACCGAAGGAGATGTTCAAGGTCGGGGACCCTGTACGGATCAGTAAAGTCAAGGGCAAGTTCGAGAAAAGTTACTTGCCCAACTGGAGCGATGAGCACTTCCTGATTAAACGGCGCCTACCCCGACAGCGGCGAGTCTACGAACTGGAAGATCTTCAAGGGGAACCGTTGCTAGGCACGTTTTACCAGACGGAATTACAGCCTGTCGTAAAAACACAGCAAGACTACTACACGGTGGAGCAGATTTTGAAAACGGAACGTCGACGTGGCAAACTGTTTCATTTCGTGAAATGGCAAGGCTGGCCCAGTTCCTTCAATTCCTGGGTCGCTGCCAACCAGGTGAAACGACTATAAAGCCAGACACCACTACCGTCCTCCTTCATTCCACGTCCAACCATGAACACGGTGCAACCGTCTCTGAACACAGCGTCTTCCAAAACGCGCAAAGTGCAAGTAGGCTTTGGGGTGATAGTGCTAACCCTGCTGAGTGTGTTGTACGGAGGTGTGTTTTACGACGTGGCCTATGTTAGCACGTTACTTAACCAACTGAGAACACCAGCCATCAGTGAAACCGGTCTACAGAGAGCATCAGTCGTATCGAGCCCAGTCACCACCACCACCACACCCCGTGTACAAGCCACAACGAGCTCCACACCAACGCCAAGTACACCCACTACGTCTCAAGACCCACCGGATTTCATCCCTCACAGTGAACCGACAACGACGACCCACGTTGTACCCACCCCCATCATCATCATCCCTGACAGTGAACAGACAACGACGACCGACGTTGTACCCACCACCACTCCAGTTCACTCGTACGAAATTTACAAGAGCGGGTTACCACGACAGCGGATACACCTCCAACCATGGACCCCCGTTGGCAGCATCCCTTCACCTGCGTCATCGCAGGACCGACGGGTTCCGGCAAAACGCACTTCGTCAGGAAGCTCCTTCAACACGCCGACAGCATGATCACTCCACCCATTGCCAGAGTCGTGTGGTGTTACGGGGAATGGCAGGAAGCGTATGCAGCAATGCCCCACATCACGTTCGTGGAAGGCCTACCTAACGTGGCCGATTTGGAACCCGACACCTTGGTGGTTCTGGATGATCTCATGGCGGAGACGGACAGTCGGGTCACCCAACTCTTTACCAAAGGCAGCCACCATCGACGGCTCAGCATCATCTACATTGTGCAGAATCTGTTCAGTAAAAACAAAGAACATCGGAACATCAGCTTAAATGCCCACTACCTGGTGGTCTTCAAAAACCCGAGAGATACCACTCAACTGCTGCACCTGGCGAGACAGATGTATCCCGGCCGCACACCGTTTGCGTTGGAAGCCTTTAAAGATGCCACAACCCCTCAGCACGGGTATATGCTCTTCGACCTGAAGCAAGCCACCCCCGAACATCTTCGACTACGGACCGGCATCTTTCCCGGAGAGACCCACCACGTGTACATGCAAAAATAATGTAAACACACCTACAGTGGCTCCCCCAGCTGGGGTGTGTGTGTTTGATGATGGGGATAATAAAAAGAATGAATACCACAGCAGGGTTGATTTTTTGTCTCTGAAGTAGATAAAAAGAGCAGCGTTGTGGGTTCTAGCATTAGTTGTACAGGATGTCTGCGCGAGTACGGAAGCACGCTCCCACGCTCCGTGTATTGAAGACGGTCCCACCCGAGTTAGTCCGAACCATTGTACGCGGTGCGGACCCTGCTCTCGTGTGCTGTCTGTGCGAGATTGGACTCAATATCTTAAAAGGCAACGTACCACTGACTCCGGCTCAGAAGACCAAGTTGGCCAAGCATAAGACAGGTCTCCGAACCTTAGTCCAGAAGTGA
>JAVTVY010006675.1:0-41810 GCA_036873755.1 Hanleya hanleyi | reverse complement strand
AAGAAATAAAGCTAGGCTTTCCAAATAATACTATGTATACATCTGGCAAAGGTCCAGAGGTGTACTGAAGATGACTGACCTTGACCTATTTTATCAAGGTTAAATTATAGTATTTGCTATATTTTTTTAAGGATTGAAGCTAGGGTCTCCAAATTCATATTACTTATGAAACTGGTGATTGGCTAGAAGCCTATCCCAGTTGACTGACCTTGACCTTTTTTTTTCAAGGTCATATACGGTTTATTATGGTCTAACATGAAGAAATATATCCAGGGTTTCAAAATTGATATTATGTATACAACTGGTGAAGGACCAGAGGTGTACTGAAGATGACTGACCTTGACCTATTTTATCAAGGTCACATTTTAGTATTTGCTATATTTTTGGAAGGATTGAAGCTGGGGTCTCCAAATTCATATTACTCATGCAACTCGTGACGGACTAGAAGCCTATCCCAGTTGACTGATCTTGACCTATTTTTTTATAGGTCATATACTGTTTATTATGGTCTAACATGAAGAATATAGCTATGCTTTTCAAATTAATACCATGTGTACATCTGATGATGCTCCAAAGGTATGCTGAAGATGGCTGACCTTGACCTATTTTATCCTTGACCTATTTTATCCAAGTCAGATTCTATTTAGTACAATATTCTATGAAAGATTATATCTACATTCTGACCTTGACCTATTTTTAAAAGGTCAAATTCTATATGTTAAGTTTAAGATCTCCAAATTCATGTTCCCTATGCGATTAGAATTGACTTGAAATTTTTTGAAGATGACTGACCTTGATCTATATTTCCAAGATAAAATTACTTGATTGGATTATAAGCTTTTTAAAAGAGTATATTTAGAGCTAAGAATTCGGTCATGCTCTACCAGAATCTCCGGCCTTGGCAAAAGCTGAACTACAGTCAACCCTACTAGATCACATTTTTGTTATCTAGTTCTAAAAATACACTGATGATGTTATACAATGCATGCTTGCTGGGTGTAGACAATAACTGATAGCCAAGGGGTATTGAAGCCCATGGGCTATTTTCTATCTACAGTTCTAATTTTTGGTGAGTGGATGCCCTAGGGGAAACGATGTGTTGTGATACCAAATGTAGGTCGAGGTCAGAGGTCAAAGGTGCTTGTGAATGAAAAATCAGGAAATAATTATAAATTTCTAATTTTTTGTGAGTGGATTCAATAGGGGGAAATGAAGTGTCGCATACCAAAATATAGGTCAAGGTCAAAGGTCATTTGACCCAAAAATCGGGAAATTATTAAAAATAACATTTCTTTGTGTCAGTAGATACATTAGGGGGACACAATGTGTCCCATATCAAAATGTAGGTCAAGGTCAAAGGTCAAGGTCACTGCAACCCCAAAATCATGAAATTGTTAAAAATCATGATTTTTGAATCCATTGAGACATTACGGGTAGCCGTTTTGTCATGTACCAAAATTAAGATCCAGGTCAATAGTCAATATCACTGTGACACCAGAATCAAGGTCAAAGGTCAGTGTGACCTAAAAATCAGGAATTCATAAATAATTACTAAGTTTTGGTGAGTGGATTCCATAGGGGCAAACGAAGTGTCGCATACCAAAAATTAGGTCACGGTCAAAGGTCACGGTGACTCCAAAATCAGTAAATTATTAAAAATAACATTTTTTTTGTATCAGTAGATACATTAGGGGGACAAAATGTGTCACATACCCAAAATGTAGGTCCAGGTCAAAGGTCAAGGTCAGTGTGACCCCAAAATCATGAAATTGTTAAAAATCATGATTTTTGTGTCCATTCAGAAATTATGGGGAGATGGTTTGTCCTGTACCAAAATTTAGGTCAAGGTCAATAGTCAAGGTCACTGTGACTCCAGAATCAAGAAATCTTTGAAAATTACTTTTTTTGTGTCGGTAGATACATTACGGGAACATGATGTGTCACGTACCAAAATGTAGGTCAAGGCTGAACATAAAGGTCACGGTGACCCCCAAAATCATGAAATTCATAAAAATCATGATTTTTTGTGTCCATTGATACATTGACGGAAGACTATGTGTCGTGTACCAAAGTTTAGGTCAAGGTCAAAGGTCAAGGTCACTGTGACCCCAAAAATCAGGAAATCATTAAGTCACATTTCCATATGCCTGTCGAAGACGAGGTCATGTAATGCGATGTTGCATTCTGTCCATTCATCCATTAACATTTGTTGTCCATGCGATATCTCTAGTTTCTAGGTATGGAATGGTATCAAATACCTTACTCGCATGGCGAAGAGGAGCCATACATCAATTTGTCAAATGTCAATGTCACAGTCCCCCAAAACTGAATCAAGTTCAGCTGACTATATGTGTTAGGTTGGAATATTCAGAGTTCTCTCCCCTACATGTATGTGGCATTTGTCCTGTGGAGTTGTCTCCCGTGTTTGAAACCGCTACATTTAGTTGAACTGTTGTGAAATAAAACCATACATTTACTAATTTAATGTGGAGAGGGGTCCTTAGTAGTAGTATAAGGCTAAAAAAGGTCCCCTTTTCCAGGGAGGTAACTCTTGCATGCAAAAAATGCAGGTTAAAGTATAGGAAGCGGCCATTTACGGCCTTTGTCCTCTGGGCCGCAAGGCCGCTATAGTTCCGGCGACCTTTGACCTTGTATTCTTCCGCGGTGATGCGGTCGCGGTAGAAAGCTTCCGCGGAGAGAAAGTAGTCCCATGGGTTGACTTCCTATGTTAATGTATACAGGGAATACCTAAAATAGACGTTTTGGGAGCTAGGTGGGTCCCTAGTGGACCGATTGGGTCGAGTGAGCTATCAATGTGAAGCATTCGTGAAGGGGCATCTGCTGGGCTGGGTATGGGGTTGCAATAGCGTCATTCTGCGCATGCGCGGTAGACCAAGGGTATGGAAATAGACGTTTTGGGATCTAGGGGAGCCACTATTGGTCCGATTGGGCCGAGCGAGGTATCAATGTGAAACCTATGTGAGGGGGCATCCGATGGGGTGGGTCTGGGGTTGGAATATCGTCATTCTGCGCATGCGCGGTAGACCAAGTGTATGGAATAGACGTTTTGGGATCTAGGGGAGCCCCTAATGGGCCGATGGAGTCGAGTGAGATATCACTGTGACGCCTATGTGAGAGAGCATCCGCCTGGACTAGTATCTCGGCCGTTGTCAACATTCTGCGCATGCGTAAACAGGGAATTGTGGGAAAAGGGTATGGAAATAGACGTGTTGGGGTCTGGATGGGCCACTAGTGGTCCTATGGAGTCGTATGAGGTATCAATGTGAAGCCTATGTGAGGGGGCATCTGGCTGGACTAGTGTGTCGTTCGTGTTCAACATTCTGCGCATGCGCAGACAGGAATTGTGGGAAAAGTGCATAGGAATGAACGTTTTAGGATCTAGGGGAGCCCCTAATGGGCCGATGGAGCCGTATGAGGTATCAATGTGAAGCCTATGTGAGGGGGCATCCGCCTGGACTAGTGCCTCGGCCGTTGTCTACATTCTGCGCATGCGCAAACAGGGAATTGTGAGCAACGTCCGCCAACGCCAAGCTCAACGCTTCAACGCCCTGGTGAATTAGCCCAAAAGCTCTGGTTTTCATGGAATTGTCACTAATTCATTGGAAATGCAGTGAAGCCCGTCAACGTCCGCCTTAACGCCCTAGAATAACGCCTTGACGCCATGATATAGACAGATGAGAGAACAACAACAACAAGGATGAGAGAACAACAACAACAACAAGTTTTTTTCATATAGTTTATTTTCCCCTCCATCATAACATACCCACGCTGGGGGAGCCGCGTTGGGTATGTTTACAATTCAAGAATACTCTTGTCCAATCAGAGACCGCCATTTGGTCCTGCCATATTCGTTCTTGTCCGTTAGATGTATTCTCGGCTGCACTTGTCCAATCAGAAGCCGTCCTTAAGAACGTCCCATCTTCGGCCCTGTTCGCTCTCATCCGTGTGTTCTAATCGTCGTCGGTCAGGCCTGGATATTCGTCGGGCAGCATATCCTGAAACAGGTGTTTGCGCATTCTAATCGCATTTTTCAGGGCCTCGATGCGTGGTAACCCCATAGCCTCTTCCAAGTGACGCTTGGTCTTCATGATGGACCTGTGCGTGGGGTCGCCTTTCATTTCAAGCGGTAGTAAGGTATACTGTTCATAGATCGCCATGGCTGTTTTCCTGATGCGGGGCCGCATTTCGGTGTACGCCTGTTGTAAGTTATCCTGTCCCGCGTCCTCGATCGCTTCAGCGTGAGTATTGATAGCTGCTGTCACAATACGATCCCAGAAGGTAGGTTCTGCCTCACTTTCCTGGGATGTAGGCTGACTATCTGAGGTCAAGCTCTCCATATCAGTAGATAGACTGTCAGCAATCTTGGATTCGGTATCAGTCGATACACTCTCATCGATCTCTGTATTAGCATCCGATTCAACGGACTCCTTGGCGTCTTCAATCCCATGTATATTTTTCTGGTATCGCATCATATCGTAATGTCTGGTGAACGTGCGTTCCCCCCCAGAACAAGTATAAGCCATGTTGACGGTTGAACGTCGACTGTGCGTGTTTTGGGAATACAATCGCTTTCATAGACAGTAACGCCCGCCAACGCCCACTGTTACGCCTTAACGCCCTATATGTACGCCTTAACGCTCGTCTCAACGCTTTAACACACTTTCTTAACGCTTTAACGTCGTTTAATGATGCGTTCAAACAAATGTTGCCTTTGTGCTATTGCTCTGACATACGCCGCTTTCCAGTTCATGCCCGAGGTTTTCGACATCGACGATGTTCTTTCGATTTCCATATGGACTGGGTCCTTGTCCAACAATTTCATATGGGTCACGAGGTCGACATAGTGCTGACGTAAAGCCCGTCGTAGTCTGGGTGCCAATCTGTTATGGGCTAAAATTGCGGCTTCTTTTTTCGAATATCCTTTGTGTTGAAACTTGTTTTCTGTGGCCCTCAACGTCTCGCCCATCTCGGCGTCCATACTTTCTTTGAACAAATCCTTCCATAGCCTCGAGTTCACATTATGTTCATTCCCTTGTACGGGTACGGGTTGGGCCTTCACGGTTGGGTGATATTCCGGGACTGATGGTATGAAGCGGACCCGCTGTATGGGGGTGGGTTGCTACTGCTGCTCTGCCAGGAGTGGACTCGGCGGATGGTGTAGGGGTATATGACGTTGCGGTGATTCCTCGCCGGGTAACAGGTGGGTCGTCAGCCGACGATCTTCGGGGGTATGGGCTTTTAAATCTACGAACAGGTAGCCGTACGGACGACTTGTCGCCCCTTGAAACGCCTGCATGAAATGGTCGATGTTCTGAGGATAAATTCGACTACCAAACACACGGATTTGTGCTCTGTCAATGGGATTGGAGAACAACACAAAGTATTGGCAGTTCAAGGCAATATCTCTGGACGCCTTCCCTTGAGGAAAGAGATTCTGGGTCAAATAGATGACGGACAGATTCCGATGATGGGATCCTTTAGTAAACAAGTCGGCGACGTGTGAATTGTCCTTGGCCGCACTCATCAGATCATCTAGCACTACCACGTTGGTCTGCTTGGGATCAAAGTAATACGATTCGTTTATATCATGGGGAATCCCTGGGACGAAGCTCACATTCTGTAACCTTGTAGTTTCGTAGGCGGGCTGCCATTGGCTGTAACACCAAACAACACGTGTCGGAGCTGGGGTTGCCACACCTGCCTCTAAGAACTTCATCACCCAGGACGTCTTTCCAAATGCCGTAGGGCCGCTCACCGTCATCGTATAGGGATGCTCTACTGCTCTTGTTGGACCTATAGCGGGACTCGGCTGTGTCACTTGGTTGTGTTTGCGTTGAATGTGCCTGAGCATACTATCGCGACGAGAGAAGGTTCTCTGACAGAACGTACGCGTACAGGACATGTTCATCAGTCGACCAATACATATGGACTGATGATGGACACATGTTCATTCCTATATTTACAGACTCTACCACCACCACACACACCACCACCAACTCCACCAACACCACCGCCACACACCACCAACTCCACCACCAACGCCACCACCGGGCGTTGACGGGCGTCAACGCCCGGTGGTGGTGGTAGCCCCGTGTGGCAGAGCTCTTGGATCGGAGCCTCGGAGCTCAAAGCTTGTGAAGCTCAGAGCTCGGAAATGACGTCATCGCAGGCATGCGCGTGTACCTGTGCTGCATCCGCACCCTGGTGTACCCTATTCCCTACGGGCTATAGGGTACAGGGTGCAGCACAGGTACACGCGCATGCCTGCGATGACGTCATTTCCCAGCTCTGAGCTCAACAAGCTTTGAGCTCCGAGAGCTCCGATCCAAGAGCTCTGCCACACGGGGGCTACCACCACCACCGGGCGTTGACGCCCGTCAACGGCCGGTGGTGGCGTTGGTGGTGGTGTTGGTGGTGTGTGGCGGTGGAGTTGGTGGTGGTGTGTGTGGTGGTGGTAGAGTCTGTAAATATAGGAATGAACATGTGTCCATCATCAGTCCATATGTATTGGTCGACTGATGAACATGTCGTGTACGTGTACCTTCTGTCAGAGAACCTTCTCTCGTCGCGATAGTATGCTCAGGCACATTCAACGCAAACACAACCAAGAGACACAGCCGAGTCCCGCTATAGGTCCAACAAGAGCAGTAGAGCATCCGTATACGATGACATTGAGCGGCCCTACGGCATGTGGAAAGACGTCCTGGGTGATGAAGTTCTTTGAGGCAGGTGTGGCAACCCCAGCTCCGACACGTGTTGTTTGGTGTTATAGCCAATGGCAGCCCGCCTACGAAACTACAAGGTTACAGAATGTGAGCTTCGTCCCAGGGATTCCCCACGACATAAACGAACCGTATTACTTTGATCCCGAGCAGACCAACGTGGTAGTGCTAGATGATCTGATGAGTGCGGCCAAGGACAATTCACACGTCGCCGACTTGTTTACTAAAGGATCCCATCATCGGAATCTGTCCGTCATCTATTTGACCCAGAATCTCTTTCCTCAAGGGAAGGCGTCCAGAGATATTGCCTTGAACTGCCAATACTTTGTGTTGTTCTCCAATCCCATTGACAGAGCACAAATCCGTGTGTTTGGTAGTCGAATTTATCCTCAGAACATCGACCATTTCATGCAGGCGTTTCAAGGGGCGACAAGTCGTCCGTACGGCTACCTGTTCGTAGATATAAAAGCCCATACCCCCGAAGATCGTCGGCTGACGACTCACCTGTTACCCGGCGAGGAATCACCGCAACGTCATATACCCCTACACCGTCCGCCGAGTCCACTCCTGGCAGAGCAGCAGCAGCAACCCACACCCATACAGCGGGTCCGCTTCATACCATCAGTCCCGGAATATCACCCAACCGTGAAGGCCCAACCCGTACCCGTACAAGGGAATGAACATAATGTGAACTCGAGGCTATGGAAGGATTTGTTCAAAGAAAGTATGGACGCCGAGATGGGCGAGACGTTGAGGGCCACAGAAAACAAGTTTCAACACAAAGGATATTCGAAAAAAGAAGCCGCAATTTTAGCCCATAACAGATTGGCACCCAGACTACGACGGGCTTTACGTCAGCAGTATGTCGACCTCGTGACCCATATGAAATTGTTGGACAAGGACCCAGTCCATATGGAAATCGAAAGAACAGCGTCGATGTTGAAAACCTCGGGCATGAACTGGAAAGCGGCGTATGTCAGAGCAATAGCACAAAGGCAACATTTGTTTGAACGCATCATTAAACGACGTTAAAGCGTTAAGAAAGTGTGTTAAAGCGTTGAGACGAGCGTTAAGGCGTACATATAGGGCGTTAAGGCGTAACAGTGGGCGTTGGCGGGCGTTACTGTCTATGAAAGCGATTGTATTCCCAAAACACGCACAGTCGACGTTCAACCGTCAACATGGCTTATACTTGTTCTGAGTGTGAACGCACGTTCACCAGACATTACGATATGATGCGACACCAGAAAAATATACATGGGATTGAAGACGCCGAGGAGTCCGTTGAATCGGATGCTGATACAGAGATCGATGAGAGTGTATCGACTGATACCGAATCCAAGATTGCTGACAGTCTATCTACTGATATGGAGAGCTTGACCTCAGATAGTCAGCCTACATCCCAGGAAAGTGAGGCAGAACCTACCTTCTGGGATCGTATTGTGACAGCAGCTATCAATACTCACGCTGAAGCGATCGAGGACGCGGGACAGGATAACTTACAACAGGCGTACACCGAAATGCGGCCGCGCATCAGGAAAACAGCCATGGCGATCTATGAACAGTATACCTTACTACCGCTTGAAATGAAAGGCGACCCCACGCACAGGTCCATCATGAAGACCAAGCGTCACTTGGAAGAGGCTATGGGGTTACCACCCACCGAGGCCCTGGAAAATGCGATTAGAATGCGCAAACAACTGTTTCAGGATATGCTGCCCGACGAATATCCAGGCCTGATCGACGACGATTAGAACACACGGATGAGAGCGAACAGGGCCGAAGATGGGACTTTCTTAAGGACGGCTTCTGATTGGACAAGTGCAGCCGAGAATACATCTAACGGACAAGAACGAATATGGCAGGACCAAATGGCGGTCTCTGATTGGACAAGAGTATTCTTGAATTGTAAACATACCCAACGCGGCTCCCCCAGCGTGGGTATGTTATGATGGAGGGGAAAATAAACTATATGAAAAAACTTGTTGTTGTTGTTGTTCTCTCATCCTTGTTGTTGTTTTTCTCTCATCTGTCTATATCATGGCGTCAAGGCGTTATGATAGGGCGTTAAGGCGGACGTTGACGGGCGTCACTGCATTTCCAATGAATTAGTGACAATTCCATGAAAACCACAGGTTTTGGGCTAATTCACCAGGGCGTTGAAGCGTTGAGCTTGGCGTTGGCGGGCGTTGCTCACAATTCCCTGTTTGCGCATGCGCAGAATGTAGACAACGGCCGAGGCACTAGTCCAGGCGGATGCCCCCTCACATAGGCTTCACATTGATACCTCATACGGCTACATCGGCCCATTAGGGGCTCCCCTAGATCCTAAAACGTTCATTCCAATGCACTTTTCCCACAATTCCTGTCTGCGCATGCGCAGAATGTTGAACACGAACGACACACTAGTCCAGGCAGATGCCCCCCCACATAGGCTTCACATTGATACCTCACTCGACTCCATAGGACCACTAGTGGCCCACCCAGACCCCAAAACGTCTATTTCCATACCCTTTGTCCACCGCGCATGCGCAGAATGACGATATTCCCACCCCACACCCACCCCGTCGTACGCCCTCTCACATAGGCTTCACATTTATACCTCATACGACTCCATAGGACCACTAGTGGCCCATCCAGACCCCAAAACGTCTATTTCCATACCCTTTTCCCACAATTCCCTGTTTGCGCATGCGCAGAATGTTGACAACGGCCGAGATACTAGTCCAGGCAGATGCTCTCTCACATAGGCTTCACAGTGATACCTCACTCGACTCCATCGGCCCATTAGGGCTCCCCTAGATCTCAAAACGTCTATTCCATACACTTTGTTTACCGCGCATGCGCAGAATGACGATATTCCAACCCCAGACCCACCCCATCGGATGCCCCCTCACATAGGTTTCACATTGATACCTCGCTCGGCCCAATCGGACCAATAGTGGCTCCCCTAGATCCCAAAACGTCTATTTCCATACCCTTGGTCTACCGCGCATGCGCAGAATGACGCTATTTCAACCCCACACCCAGCCCATCAGATACCCCTTCACATAGGTTTCACATTGATACCTCACTCAACTCCATCGGACCATTAATGGCTCCCCTAGACCCCAAAACGTCTATTTCCATACCCTTGGTCTACCGCGCATGCGCAGAATGACGCTATTTCAACCCCTCACCCAGCCCACCAGATGCCCCTTCACGAATGCTTCACATTGATAGCTCACTCGACCCAATCGGTCCACTAGGGACCCACCTATCTCCCAAAACGTCTATTTAGGTATTCCCCGTATACATTAACATTGGAAGTCAACCCATGGGACTACTTTCTCTCCGCGGAAGCTTTCTCCCGCGACCGCATCACCACCAGAACTATAGCGGCCTTGCGGCCCAGAGGACAAAGGCCGTAAATGGCCGCTTCCTATACTTTAACCTGCATTTTTTGCATGCAAGAGTTACCTCCCTGGAAAAGAGGACCTTTTTTAGCCTTATACTACTACTGTCCTTTGTGAACTTCATATATCAACTCAAGAACAAAGGTTTACTTCATCACTTTCTTCTTCCTTCATGAAAAATTCTCTCGTCTGAAAGAAATCCATTTGCAGGAAAACTACTATTTTCTTGTGTTTGACTATTGTCGATTTCATTGTGGGATATGTGAGCTCTCGGGTCTTGCTCCAAGGTCACCTAGTTTCCAAGAGTTAGGCTTATTTTAGTTTATCATTCAATTTTAGATGTGATATGTTACATTTTCAGAAGCACAAAATTGTAGACCTTTCTCTGGATTGCTAGCTACCAATTGGAATCAAGGCGATTAAACAACCTTGAAATTTGGACCAATGTAATTCCAGATATACGGGCGTATATTGAAGCCCCTTGGGCTCTTGTTGGTTTTGTCTCATCTGACTGGGGAAAATCTGATGGGGATATGTGAGCTCACGGCTGTTGTTCTCATGCCATCAGATACCTCTTACTATCAGATACACCGACAGGATAGGAGGTTATTTATGGGAGAATGCTATTTTCAAATCTAGTAATAAATGAGTCGTTTATTGAAAAACGAAAATAAATAAATAAAAGAAATAACTTCTGAGGATGGAAATACTGTAAAGACGCAACGATCGCGATAAGCAGCCCGCCTGTAAGCTTTCGATATGACAAGTCAACATAACAAAACCCTTTGCTTGAAAGTCCAGTTCAATTACTAAATCATTGTTTAAATCAGCCATAGTGCATTTGATTTGCATTTACTAACGTGTGATATTACAGTTCAATATGTAACTCAACATATGGTTCTTCAAATTTATACCGTTCATGACCACGAAGCAGAAGTCTCACTCAAAAGTCAGTTATTTGTGTTCCTAGTAACCCTGACGCTCTAGTCACCCTTGAATTATTATACGTGTAGCAACTGGAATCCTCTCCAGCTCTATGTTTTCACACTTAGAAAGAGGTAGATTATAAGTATTACACGTTAATCAGCCCGCTGCACTGTTAGAATGATTGTTTCGAAACCAGCCAAAAAATTGGCCTCTTTTCACCCGACACCAGCCAAACAAATTGGTATCTTTTCACCCAACAATTCTGAGTGTAGACGTACTGCACCCGATATTTTCAAAATATTATTCGGGTCAGATTTCGGCCCAATATTTTAGGATCGGAATGTTTAAAGTTCGATTCAATATTGTTTGGTCAGAATAATCGACCAAATTGTTTCTTTTCGGGTCAAATACCCTTCGGCCCAATAATTTTGGTAAAATGAATAGAGTATAGAATTCAGATATTTATCAATCGGGGTGCTCTTGGAGAGCATGCACTTCTACTCTCCTTCAAACTGCATATGCCAGCACGAAACCATGCACATGCACATTCATGCTGGACTTGTATCCATTTGATTTGGAGCTTGCCTGTAACCGTACATTCGCAGGGCCAGGGACGTGAGGTGGTCATACGTTGACAGCTTTTCTATTTTTATTTTCCTTTCCTCAGGCATCAGGGGAAGGACTCAAAGCGGCCGAATGTTACAGAAAAGCCTTCAAATTATCACCCAGTCTGGCAGAAGATTTCCGTAGCTGAAACCGTGGATTCATCACGTGATCGTGGTTCAAGTTTTATATTCTCGGTTTAATGATTCTCGCTTGTGTATAGCATCACCGAGACATTCATGTTTGTTCACAATTCATTGATAGTATATATAAACTTTACAGAAGACATGTCTGGACATGACAATATTCAATACCGGTATTGTTTGATAACTCTCCATTGTAAAATAATGTTGGTCCACTACTCTTGAGGGCGAAAGTTTAATGAGAAAGAAATACTTCAGTATAGCTTCATCAAGACACTCATTTTTGTGTACAATTTATTGATAGTATTACGAGGACTCCTCGGAGCTGGACAGTCCTATCCTGGTTGTCCTGCATGGCCCACCCGCCAAGGGGGCTGGTGGAAATATCCAGCAATTGAGAAGTTAAAGTTGAGAAGAAAATTGTCTCATGTCAACGAGACTTCAAATACGCGGCGGGTCGCCTGAATCGCTAGGAATGGGAGGTTGATTGATAGGATTGGTCGATTGATAATTCTATTTACAGTCGAACAGCATTGAAACATGAGCCGGTGGCTCTTCGACTGTCCATGCTCAGGAGCAGGATATTTGTGACCCGTGATAGGGTTGAATACACGAGGGTCGATCCGTACAGCCACGAAAAAAAATACATGCATACATTGGGAGTTTTCGTACGCAGTATTATCATGTACTGCTCAACTCCTCAATTCGGGTGATCTATAAATAGAACTGACGTCATGATCTATAAATAGAACAGGATGTCTCCACATGAGCAATGACGTCATCGGGGACAGCAAATCTCAACATGTTGTCTTCCGTGGTATGAATGCATTTGATACATACACCCACACGTTAGTGTTATATAATATAGCATGGTACAATCGCTCGCAAAAGGTTAAAAAACATCGGTAGATGAAAATTCGTCAAATTCCCCGATGAGGTGAAATTTAAGATTGTAGCGCCATCTATACACTCTGGGCGCAAGGATGACAACTCTAACGGGGCAATAACTCTGTTGGCGGCTGTCTCAATGAGTAGGCCTATGAGGTAGGAGTATTGGAGTGAGCATCTTTTTTCTTGTGAATTTTACTATGGGGTGTGGCATCTTGTTTTCTCTGTCTCACCCTGTACAAGACGATGGTTGGGGTATCGTGGCCATGGGGTGACTTTTGTTGAAAAGTTATGATGACGCTTGCGTAGTAAATAGGCAGATCGGGGGTGGGCGAAATGAACCGTGGGAGCCATAGTGAAGCATCCGTGGGGGAGATTCCGACTGGACGGGTGGGTCGTGGAAGTAGGGGCTATGGCTCGCATGCGCAGTAGAAGAAAGTGCATTGGAATAGACGTTTTGGGGTCGAGATGGTTCACTATTGTTCCTATTGGTCCGCATGGGTCGTGTGAGGTATACGGGTCAAGCGCTCGTGGACTAGAGTCAGACTGGGAGTGATATGCTGACGCTGCACGAGGCATTTTAAACCTTTATGGAGACACAGCTGGAGACGGGAAATTATCTTCTTCAACCCCCGACATAATGATGTCCGTCCATAGATGATCGACATTGCATAAGACGTTGGAATAGGGCATTAAGGTGTTGAGACGGGCGGTACGGCGTAACTATGGGCGTGAACGAGCGTCACTGCATTTCGATGAATTAGTGTCAATTCGGACCAATAGTTGTCCATCTCGAGGCTAAAATGTCTATTCCCATGCTCTTTTTCCACTGCGCATGCGCGCCATAGCCTCTACTTCTACGCCCCACCCGTCCAGTCGGAGGCTTCTTCACGAGTGCGTCACTATGACACTTGACACGACCCATTCGGACCAAGAATGGTCCCTCAATCACCCAAACACACCCCACGCACCCCCAAAATGCCCGCTTTCGCTACTACTCCTACTGATGACATGGACATCTACATGGTGGTCTACACTGCAAGAGCTTCAATATGAGACCCTACACGATATGCGATATAGCCCCTCAATCTCTCAAATACGCCCTTGCCGTCTTCCAGAATGCCAATTTTCGCTACTACTCCTCGACTGCGCACGCTGTCCAGTCGGACGCTCCCCCACAGGCGCTACACATTGACACCTCCCACGGCCCCATTCGGACCAATATTGAACCATCACGCCCTGTTTACTACGCATGCGTCATCATAACGTTTCAACATAAGTCACCTCATGGCCAAGAAACCCCAACCATCATCTTGTACAGGGGTTGACAGAGAAAACAAGATGCCACACCCCATGCACAAGCAAAAAAAAAGATCACCGAAATACTCCTACCTAATACTCCTTGGGACAGCCACCAACAGAGTTATTGCCCCGTCAGAGTTGTCGTCGTTGCATCCAGAGCGCTACGAACTTAAATTTCACCTCATCCGGGAATTTGACAAACGGGCGCTATTTTTCATCTACCGATCTGACAAAAACCGGACCTGCACGTATGTTTTTTAACCTTTTGCGAGCGATTGTACCATGCTATATTATATAATACTAACGTGTGGGTGTTTGTATCAAATGCATTTATACCACGGAAGACAACATGTTGAGATTTATCGCTCTACATCAGGACACGGGGATTTCCCGTAGCGACACCCTGTTCTATTTATAGATGATGACGTCAGTTATTTATAGATCACCCGAATTGAAGAGTTTGAAAAGTACATGATGATATTTTTTTCGTGGCTATACGGATCGACCATCGTGTATTCAACCCTATCATGGGTCACAAATATCCTGCTCCTGAGCATGGACAGTCGAAGAGCCACCGGCTCATGTTTCAATGCTGTTCGACCGTAAATAAAATTATCAATCGACCACCTAGCTCTGGTATAGCCTTGTTCTATACTACGTAGTATAGAACAAGGCTATACCAGAGCTATCGACCACCCCTATCAATCAACCACCCATTCACGAGTGAAAGTAGCTCGGAAAGGGATAGCGATGAGTCTTCGTTTATCGAATACAATTTTCAAGATAATGAAGAATGTAAAGGTTACTTTATACAGAGGAAGAAGTCGGTGTCATAGAAAAGGAACAAGGGCTCACACAGGCGGCGAAGGAATGGTGTACGTGCAAGAAATGTGTCGACATGCCCAGCCCGGACGAATGCGTATGCCCTGACCTATAAAGAACAATATAATATAAATATACATCCGATCCGTCCGCGCACGGCTTGGTGCTAGCAAGAAAGACTATAATTTTACAAAAAGTACAGAATATCGAGAATGACTACATTTTTCGACAGATATATGGTCATAATTACTATGCATTATTTTATCGACTTTTAGTTGTCAGTCGGTGCAGCGGCCATATTTTAACGCTGTGTCGTAAAGATCATCGAATGAAAGAATAAAGGCACACAGACTCAAACAAGCCAATGCGAGAGAATATATTTCTAATTAATTTTTAATGTACTTCTTATGGAAATGTATTCACATGCGAACGTATTGAACTATTTTGTTGCTATTGCTCACCTCAACGTTAGCTCGGGTCCACAGCCGATTTTCTGTTGATTCCCTTCGCTTGGGCTGTTCTTTGTGCAGAAATATCGTAGGTATAGCTTTGCATTCATGTATTGTTTATGCCGATCAAAAAACTAATTAAGGATTACAATAGACGTCTTTCTCTGGGGGAAATCAAAGCAGGAGTGAAAGAACTGGATATAGTGAAGGGTCGACGCTGCGTCACAGCTAACAACGTGACCGGGCCAATTCAACTTCAAAGACTGAAGAGTTACAAAGATGTTGCAAATTGTTGAGTGGTTCCGATTGTATATTAATATTTACTCCTATACGGAGGTGCTCCTATATAGAGGAGGGATTTACCAACTGAACTGAACTGAACTGAACTGATGGTAGCGCCCTATGTAGCCAAAATATTGGTTTTCAAATGCCATTTACTCGGCTAAAAAAATCCGAAAAATATTTAAAAAATATTTTCCGAACACCAGCGGATTGTTCTTTCAATTAAAGTAAACTTTTTCCTAGGGTGGCCTTTCCCTTTAATGTGATTATCCACGAGCGTATATCGATTCATATATGATTATTCATGTTCGGTAACGGTTAGACGATCAACAAGCCCTATCCGTGTAGCATGGCGATGTTGAGATGGAAACTCCGCTCATGCCGGTAAAAAGATCGCGATAAGAATGTGTATAATTTGCTGTGGACGTATCAATGCCAAGTTTGTTTTCTTACATTCAGAGAGGGAGGGAAAGAAGAACCAGGAAAACTTTGTTATTTAAGTACGACGAGGCGCGTTTCACGGAGGCACAGATTGTCATGTTTGTTGTTGAGGGAAACCCTTTCGTCCAATAAATAGTGATCCAATGAGAAAGCTCGTTTTAATTCAAAATGACACGTTTCAATCGCTGCATGGACTGAAGGCAGACGGTCACTATCTGTTAATACCTGAATTAAATGATAGTCATACAGTCCATCACCAGGCCAGCCGACTCGTAGGCCGCAGGACAATGGTCCGACTGGAGCGGTCCTTGTGGTTGCCGAGCTGTGTTGGTCTGGGGGAGGTGGGTCCGTGTAACCTTGCACAATTCAATTTTCGTTTTTTGTTTTTGGTTTCTCGAAATCAAAAATTGAAATTTGACCGTCAATTTTCAATTTTCGTTTTTCGTTTTCGGTTTCTCAGAATCAAAAATTGAAATTTGACATTCAATTTTCAATTTTCGTTTTTCGTTTTACTTCGCGCAAAAACGAAAATCAAATATTGAAATTGCCTCGACTTGTCCGTTTTTCGTTTTTTGATTTTAACTTTGACGCATCAATGTTAACTGCGCACGCGCAAGGCTTATGATGTCACTTTTGGTCTGCGGAGTAGTATGAAAAGCGCAAATCGGATTGTTTAGGCAGGTGTGGAGCACAATATGGAAAGCCAATAGGGGGAAAGATATGGGAGTGTCACCACACTATAGATCCCTGGAGCCAGGCATTCGAGCTAGATTATAATGGGCCAACTGCGCATATCCAGAAGTGAGTAGGCATTCGTGCAGTAGGTGCGAAGCATTATATGGAGAATAACGGGGTTGATGCACATATGAGTTTCATTAAAGTAGGGTAAAATATTAAATACGTGGGTACCCTAATCATAACCCCAAAAGGAACTTCCCGTGTCGATGCGTTGAAGCTTTTGACACCCGCACTTAAAGCGTTGAGGCGTTTTTGACGCTGAACGTTGACGGGCATGTGAACGCTCCAACGATCCAGGTCCCAAAAATAGAGAATGAAGATTGGACCTGAAGCGTTGAAGCAGTCAGACGTCTGGCATCAAAAGTGACGTTTGTGTGCTTGTTTGAAATGGTGGTTTACGGAATGCTGTTCATATACGGATTTCTCGGCCCATCACCGCGATGCTTACTCTTATTGGTATTAAATCTTTGTTGGTATCTTTATGAAAACTATATTTCAAATCAATAATAAATAGCGGTTGTGTGCATGAATGCTGTTCGCTTTTGTAGCGCTCTAAATATCTATTTTTAAAAATGAGAAAATCTAAAACTGCGTCCTGATTGGCTCAGGCCTCAATGCCAATAACCAATGACAACTGCAGAATGCCACCTATCCAGACCTGTCTGGTGCATCTTCACAAGCCCAGGTAAATCGTGAATCCTCGCATAGGGTTTACCCGGATATTTGTGGTGATTCGAGTGAGTTTTTGAGTCCTTGCCTCAATCTCGAACATTTCATCCCCCGAGGTTATTTTGAATTAGCATGTCGGTATCCCAAGCCGGCGGTTTTTGTTTTGACTCTCGATGACGATTTCAGCTTGACATCAAAGTTATGCCAGCGATGTCACATCTCAAACATTGCAGCTAGTGGTTTGGCGTAATGAGCTTGCTGAGCCTGCTCAATAATTGGTTTGATTTAGAGGATACCCCTCGATCTTTGTTTTATCCAGAACTACCGTGGGCAACTAACCAAGGCAATGCATAGATACCCTAACAAATCGACCAATACACTGGCTCCCGAGGATGGCCTGGTGGGACACATGCCTCTCACGCTCAACACCTCTTATACGACACGATTTGCGTTTTCTATTCTACTCGTCATACCGGAAGTGACATCATAACCCGTCCACGTGCAAACTTAACATTGATACGTCAAAGTTAAAATCAAAAAACGAAAAACGGACAAGTCGAGGCAATTTTCAATATTTGATTTTCATTTTTGCGTCAAGCAAAACGAAAAACGAAAATTGAAAATTGGCTGTCAAATATCAATTTTCGTTTTTTGTTTTTGTGTAATCACAGAATCAAAAATTGAAAATTGACGGTCAAATTTCAATTTTTGATTTTAAGATCACAAAAAAAAAAAACGAAAATTGAAAATTGACGGTCAAATTTCAAGTTTTGATTTTGAGATTACAGAAACAAAAAACGAAAATTGAAAATTGACGGTCAAATTTCAATTTTTGATTTTGAGAAACCAAAAACGAAAAACGAAAATTGAACTGCACGGACCGAGGTGGGACCGGTCGGCCGAAGAACGTCAGCGGCAGACAAACTTCTTGGAGGAAGTTCTGCCGCTGGCAGCACACATGATCTCCCGGTAGTAATCCACTGTCTGGAATGACGGCCATACCGATGCCCTCACTGATCTGTTTACGATCCTGGGTCCATGTCCATTGTTTCCTGAGAAGCGCCGTCGCGTAAAGGCATGGCTTGGGCGCTGTCTCAGATAAGCACTTCCTGCTGCGTCTGGGCTGTGATCCAATTGATCTACCACCCTGGCTGATCGCGGAGATGGCCCGACGGAACGCCTGTCGGTTTTACCGGTTGCCGGTGTATGGCGTTCTTCGGGCGATATCCTTAATGACTGACCAACGTCCCAGGGCTGTGATGAGACAAACAGGGGGATTAACTTCCGAGCGGGGGAGGGGAAGCTAAAATTCATTGATACGTAGTATTACAAGGAGGCATGTCTGGACATGATAATATTCAATACCGGTATTGTTTCGATAATTCTCCATTGTAAAATAATGTTGGTCCACTACTCTTGAGGGTGAAAGTTTAACGAGAAAGAAATAGTATAGCATCATCAAGACACTCATCTTTGTGTATAATTTATTGATAGTATTACACGCTTAAAACTAAAGTGTTGAAACTTACTCGTAAAGTGTTGAAATAACCCTTTAAGTGTGTCCACAGGGACAACACTTAAAGAGCAGTCCCTGTGGACACACTTAAATGGTTATTTTAACACTTTACGAGTAAGTTTCAACACTTAATTTAGTTTTAAGCGTGTACGAGAAGGCGACTGTTTCATGAAAATATTCATGATAATATTTAATACCGGTATTGTTTCTATAACTCTCCATTGTGATATCTGTTGTACCGTTCTTGGGGTTCAAAGTTTTACACATTTCATGCTACGGTACTCATTTCGTGATAGTTATATCCGATGTGAGAGAACTTGTATGTAGGGTCCAGACTGCATTCCAATACATGGGAACTACTGGGGAGAGGATGTGAGAAAAACGCTCATTTTGAGAATTAAATAAATGTATATCGGCATATTCCCAGTGTAAATATTAATTTCCCTTAACTTAGAATTGGGTCATTATCCCAACCATATATGTGTATGGGGCATTCTGACGAGTTCGAGCCTCGCGTAGAGCTACATCCAGTTCAACGATTTACGAAGCATTAGGCCATTTAACTTACACTGAGCGACCTAAGATGGAGAGAGAGAGAGAGAGAGAGGGAGAGAGAGAGAGAGAGAATTAAAGTTAAACGTCGCGTTCAGCAAGATTTCAACAAAAACAAGCCAACAGCCCAGCAATCCAGAAGTAATCAACACAAGACGCCAAAAACATCAATCTAACCTAGATGGTAAATCAGGGGAATACCATCTAGACGTAACGCTATGAAACTTCGTGCGAAATGTTCGCCGATATTCTGCGAGATCCCACAATAAGCCAATGGCGACCATTTCTGACTTTTCTCTCTGACAATGATTGAAGTTTACTTCACGGAGATTAACATCTTCGCGCGGCACAATCTTTTGATATTTTCTACCCGCTAACAAAGCCAGACTTTTCGGCGGGAGTAAACTCTTTGATCTTCACGGTTTATGATGCCATGTTTGGATACTGTTTCCCGATAACGTTTATATATTAGTCCACGTGCTACCGTGCGTAATTGCTGTGTTGTGATTTCAACAAGCTAGCCACCTGATTGGCTAACCAATATAGTTTCAGATTCGCATGGGATTTATATAGGGCTGAATTCAGATATAATATTCCGTGATATTATGTCTGAGTTTACTGAGATTGCCAAAAACATGTACATACATTAAAGCTTATGCAATAAACCGATTTCTCAAACCTAAAATACAGTCTTTTACCCGAATAAAACGATCTTCTAAAGTAGCTGCTTGATAAGAAGAATCTTTTGCAATTTAAAATCTATACAATCGATCAAAATATGTTGAACTGTGAGACCTTCGTGGCATGGAAATACCCTCGGGGCTGGTTTCTTTTTTAGTGAATGTTCGTGAGTTAATTTTACATCGCCTGATCATGGCTTGATCGAAAAGTTTCTGGCTACTCAGGTGAATATATCCTACAGTTTTTTGGAACTCATGAAGTTTGTTATTATCCACAGCATTCCATAAATATTGAAACAGCTTTCTCATTGCACATAAGCACATATAGAGGGTTTGCAATCCCTATATGGAATTCCAACAGGATCAACCTCATTATCTAGGGCTGCCTTACCATTTCATCAGCTTCAGTATTTTCTTCGATGCAAACGTGGCTAAGCAACCAACAAAACACAACAGCAATCAGTTGAGGAAATATACGGTCATATACTTGTAGACTGTTCAAAATGGTGGAGTGAGTTGAAGTTACTCTCAATCGCTTGAAGGCATGACAGTGAATCTGAGAATATATGACACATTTTCCTCCTATAGTAGACCCAATACCTTCTAAAGCTAACAATAGAGCTTTGGCTTCGGCAGTGAAAACCGAACTTTTTCCTGGAAGTCGCCAGGTTTTAGTTTCGGAACTAAAGATAGTAGCAGAGGCTACTCCCTCACCATCTTTAGAACCATCTGTATAAATGGATTGATGCGATCTGTATTTTTCTCTCAATAAACCTAATTCTTGTGTATACACGAGATGGCTCGTGTCTGCCTTTTTATACGCCCACCAAAAAGGCGGACGTATTATGTGATGGCAGTTTCCGTCCGTCTGTCCGCCCCTCGTGTCCAGTTTATATCTGGAACAGTTTTCTATCTACAGTTCCAATTTTTGTTGAGTGGATACCCTACGGGGAGTTCCATTTGATGTGAGTACTGGATCTTTGTGCTGGAAATACTTTCTACACATGTGTATACAATTTGTCTTTGCTCTGGAGAACTTGAAACCATTTTCTAGACATCATTTCTGAATTCTATTTCGACAAAGTTGTGATGTTCTCTCAATATTATGTATAATTTTTGTCTGGATCGCACCGCGTAGCGGTGTCGGCCAGACTATGCTGTCACTCACGAAATATCTGAAAATGTGTACGTGCACTATATGGCAATGACCCTGTGTTGATCTGTAACAATCCGCCGGTGATTTGCACTTTGTGTTTGTGTCATATATCAGGGTATCAATCTGAAAATGAAGAAAAACAGTCGTAATCGTTTCATGTTAACTAGAAATAAAACGAAATTTGAATTTGAGGGCATTTCTTCGCCCAGGGATTGCTTGAATCCGTGGACTATTTTTTTGTTCTTTGCATTTGTCTGGTTCCGCGCAATCGGCTAAAACCCGGTTCCCAGAGCTTACAACTTGCACTGCAACAACAACAATTGAGCTGCACTTATACTCATGCTAGCGATGTGCTGTCACCGCAGACTGTTGTAAATGTAAATTGATGACCTGGTAACATGGTAAGCTGCCCGCCTCTTGGTGTTTGTCGTTTCTGAGGTTTTGCGTCTCTCTGAGTTTGCGGTAGGCCCTAAACCCCAAGATTACTTTTTTTGCCTGGTGTTTATAGTTCGTAATTTGTTTGTTGACATCGATAGCGTTGGAGAGACAATTTGTGTGAACATTCCTGTTGTTGTTGCTGCACGATCATTGCGTATTCGCCGAGCATGCGTTGTAAATCTCGTTCCGCTCTCGCTGGACAGGTTCCGTTTTAACAGGTTTTGGACAGGTTCCTATTTTAATGTGTGCACATACTGCATGGAATATATTTCTAGAGGAGATATGTGTCGAAGCAACAACAATAGTATTTACATTTTTCTTGTCTTGTGGACTTGACCGGATCCTGTCTAGTGCTCTGCTCCTCGAATATAATTTAGTTTGACAACCAACAACAACACCAGCAACACCAAGTTTAACACCAACAACAACAAAACTTTTCTAAAGCGGAAACAACAGAATTTGTCCGCTTTCGAAAATCTCCACATGTATCCATACATCTGCGATCGACTGAAACATGCCAGCTGAAACGTTTTGAAACTTTAAATCCATTATTGACGATCCAGACATCAGTACTTTGAGTAGTTTCATTCCACTACACGATATGTTGAAATCATCTACAAATAGTGAACCATCAATTGATTTATTCAAAACTACAGCTAAGCTGTTGATCTTGATACCAAAACAGAGCAGTAGACAAAATACTACCTTATGGGACACCTTGATCTTGATCGAAATGATCAGACATGGTTGTACCCAACAGAACTTGAAATTGTCTATCATTCAGAAAGTTGGAAATAAAAATGAGTAAACGGCCTTTTAATCCCATGAAACAAAGGTCTTTTAAAATCCCGTATTTCCAAGTAATATCATAGGCTTTTTGTTACCTAAGATGGAATAGCCCACATCCGAATACTATTAAGGTACGCGATTCCTGTTCAGGATCGAGGATTCTTGTCCGAATTACAGATGTACTTCAAACTGACAAGTGAAGAAGCCTATTGATTTGGAAGTAGATCAGTCTTTCCGTCTGTTAAATTCTGGTTCCGCGCGATATGACTATGTCCAGTTGTACGTTTCCGATTGTTATTATTTGGAGTATGAATTAACCTTTGTGCAAAAAATATCAAAATGCCATTGCCACCGAAGCCCTAAACCAGGAAATGGTGCAGTCATAATGTATTCAGGTGAATACAGACGCTTATCAAACTTATGGATAGATATTCTATGTGCAAGGTTCCTGTGGCAACCGGTGCTGTGATACGTCGATATATCTGTGAGTTATATCATGTTCGAGCTGTACCATTATTTCTTGCTGCAAAATTGCGCATCATCTACATGGCCCATGGCCGTTTGATGTGTGTACATCTCCATGGTGTTCAAATGAACAGACACAATCAAAGCGTGACTGAGATACTTACTCTGACTGAGATACATACTCTGACTGAGATACTTACTCTGACTGAGATACATACTCTGACTGAGATACTTACTCTGACTGAGATACTTACTCTGACTGAGATACTTACTCTGACTGAGATACTTACTCTGACTGAGATACTTACTCTGACTGAGATACTTACTCTGACTGAGATACTTACTCTGACTGAGTGAGAGATACTTACTCTGACTGAGATACTTACTCTGACTGAGATACTTACTCTGACTGAGATACTTACTCTGACTGAGATACTTACTCTGACTGAGATACTTACTCTGACTGAGATACTTACTCTGACTGAGATACTTACTCTGACTGAGATACATACTCTGACTGAGATACTTACTCTGACTGAGATACTTACTCTGACTTACTCTGACTGAGATACTTACTCTGACTGAGATACTTACTCTGACTGAGATACTTACTCTGACTGAGATACTTACTCTGACTGAGATACTTACTCTGACTGAGATACTTACTCTGACTGAGATACTTACTCTGACTGAGATACTTACTCTGACAGATACTTACTCTGACTGAGATACTTACTCTGACTGAGATACTTACTCTGACTGAGATACTTACTCTGACTGAGATACTTACTCTGACTGAGATACTTACTCTGACTGAGATACTTACTCTGACTGAGATACTTACTCTGACTGAGATACTTACTCTGGAAACGATTTGGCATTCATTTGGATAAAGAATAAATTGGTCATTGATTAGGATTTTATGTGTAGAACACGAGTAGTGTGACTAACGTCACAGGACCTACGAAATAGGGTGAGGAAGATGACCTGAGGGTCCAAGCGTAATGTTATGGGTCACCTAGGTAGGTCAAATTTTCATTAAAAGTAGGTCAGCTCAAAACTTGCTTGTAACAGTCCCCCAATGCACGTTCATGCCAAAAATCAAGGTTCTTATGTCAACGCTTCGCCTTATTTTGCCGACGAAAGGATTCGAATGGACTGACTGACTCGCTCATTAAAGGACAATTTGCAAATGAGAGCATCATCATGTCTTGCATTGAAAACTGTTGAGTGCTTCTCTCTTGTACGAAATCATCTTGTGTTTTTATTATCTTTATTTCATACACATTTGGAAATGGTGCTGTCATACGAAATTGGTCTTTCGATTATTACATGAGCAGTGTGACTAACGTCACAGGACCTACGAAGTAGAGTAGGCATCAGGACACGAACGCGAACTGAACTCTTAGAAATCCCCACCCCCTGTTGAAATCCTGCCCATATTAAGATGGGCACCGCCCAAGTCTACAGGCTACAGATCGCAAATTGTCCGGTAATGAGTGAGTCAGTGAGTCCATCCGAATCCTTTCCTCGGCAAAATAAGGAGAACCGTTGACATTAGAACCTTGATTTTTGGCATGAACGTGCATTAGGGCATTGTTACCAGCAAGTTCTGAGCTGACCTAATTCTGATGAAAATTTGATTTATAATTATTTTTTTCATTATTTATTGATGGCTCAGCGAGTGCACTGTCATGCCTATCGGGAACCCTTGGCTGTATGTTTCACTGTATATATAACACTGTACCGTACAAAACCTGGTGGGATATGCCATCCGTAATTGTTTTGAGAGCTAGAGGTCACAGCAGTGTATCTGGGTCACTCTCAATAGGCCTATAAACAGATCAGGACTAACAGTCTGATAGGCCTGGGATTCGAGAATGCAGTTAATACTGGCATGGTGTAATAGTTAAATTGTTCTTAGAGGTCAGAGCAGGAGAGACAAAAATAAACAAATCTGTCTGGGAGTTAAAAAAATATCACAACAGATGGTACCGGTATTACATTAAACGATCGACAATGCAGATTCTATGAGTTCACATGTTGACGTCTTTATTAATTTATTACCGTTCCAGTGGACATTTGAACAGCTGCCGTTAACTTGAGACACACATTCATCAGATTGCCGATACCCGTAATGTGTTGTCTCATATATCTAGATAACAACGTGATGTGGAGATGCTATTTATTCGTCTTTGTACCGGTCATGCTCAGGAGAATGACATAGAATCATTATTATCTTGTGCCGAGAATGTGTTGGTCTCGAGTTGAATTACCATAAACTACATAAATGCTACCTTTCTACTATAGGACTATATATAAGAATTTGTTGTATTGTTGGGGAAATAATGCGATTCAAAAAGTTGTTTTCGTCCTGGACAAGGGCACTGAAAACCATTAAAGAGATGTAAATGTATTTTCACACGTAAAGCCTGAAATCTACTGAACTTTTATTCAATATGTTTCCTTTAGTTAAAAAATTGTAAAATTAAATCGGCGATCGTTATTTATTTTTGGAATGAAGGCGCATTAGGAGACTGTTACCAACAAGTTCTGAGCTGACCTACTTTTGATGAAAATTTCTGGTGATTTTTGATGAAAATCACTGGTGATTCTGACTTGGGCAGTGCCCATCTTAATATAGGCAGGATTTCAACTGTGGGTGGGGATTTCCAAGAGTTCAGTTCGCGTCGGAGTCCTAATGCCTACTCTACTTCGTAGGTCCTGTGACGTTAGTCACACTGCTCATGTTTCATCACCAGTGGGCAATTTGACCTGAATTCAAAGCCTGATGTGGTCTGAGATGAAATGTTTGGATGTGAAATAGGATACACGTTAAAGGCCACAGTTTACATATATCTATAATAATATATTGAATTGTGTGTATTGAGGCTGGCAAGTTGTTAATAGCAGTGTAGATAAATGCACTAACAAATGATGGGAAATTAGCATTTCCTATTTCATAAAAACAATTACAGATGGCATATCCCACCAGATTTTGTACTGTGTTATATATACAGTGAAACATACAGCCAAGGGTTCCCGATGGGCATGACAGTGCACTCGCTGAGCCATCAATAAATAATAATAAAAAATAATTATCAATCAAATTTTCATCAGAATTCGGTCAGCTCAGAACTTGCTGGTAACAATGCCCTAATGCACGTTCATGCCAAAAATCAAGGTTCTAATGTCAACGGTTCTCCTTATTTTGCCGACGAAAGGATTCGGATGGACTGACTGACTGACTGCCTCACTGACTCACTCACTCACTCATTACCGGGCAATTTGCGATCTGTAGCCTACTTCGTAGGAAAAGCTGAAATCCTTTATGGACGAAGGCTGAATATTGGATGTCGGATCTGACGCTTGCTGTGCACGTTCAAAATGATTTAATAGAATCTACTCTCAAGATGTAGCCGCTTTTAAGCCAACAATCTATTAAATATTGCGATAGCTTTCGTAGTTTTTTGGGGTCGGAACTAAAGTACATGGCAGTGTGACTAACGTCACTGGACCTACGAAATAGGGTTGGAGATTATTTAAGTGTGTACTCGAGAGATGACTTGGGGGCCCTGTGTGCTACCATGAGAGAATTTATATAGCGTCTCTAATTGACAGTGGGAACTATTAACTTTTCCAGATGTCACCGCTGGTGAGTCATTAGCGTAGCAACTATTATCGCCCTCAGTTTCTATTACCCTGGAGAATGATCAGCCCAGCAGTACAGCACGAAGTGTTGGGGGGGGGGGGGCAGGAGTCAGAGAGAGCGGGGAATCCCCCCCCCTTCTCGGCATTAGGCGATTTTTCTTAAATTAGCGTAGGGAATGATGCTCTGACAGAGCAGTTGAGAAGTAAATGTTTGTAGTACTAAATAAGACAGGAAACTGGATAAGAAACACAAATTTGAAGTGAGAAAGGTCAAGATCAGAGATTTGTTAGAATGCAAGAATCAAATCAGGCATCACTAGAGAGCCATTCTCCATGGATATATTTATTTGGCATTCAACATCAAGGTACCTCATCTGAAGAGAGTACATAATAATAATAATCAATGAACAATAAAGCACACACGAACAAAATAAACAACTGGTTATAGGTTACTGAATTTAAAACACAACGATGATTTTATTATCGATTTCTTCAGTAATAACATATAATAGGGTCATTGTTGTGTTTAAATTTAGTAATTTCTCTCATAAAATCCAGCCATTTTTTATTTCTTTTTGAGGTAGAACATTTTTTAACTAATGACTGAACTGAAGAAATGATGCAATGTTGTATAGGCTGGATATATAAAACGTGCAGTATAATATGCCTTCAATCTCAACGAAATTCCAAGACCAGCAAATGAGTGAAAACGGATACTATCGGAATGTGTGTGGTATCGGAATGTGTGTCAACATTACAATGTAAGTTAGGCTAAAAATAGATTACTCAGGAATCTCCAGTTTAATACTGGATTCAAGTGTACTAGCCATATTATAGATATCTCATAGTACATGTAGATCTAATAGACTGATTACGACGTACGAGCGAGCGCACACATGCATGTGTGCTTTTAATATAGATATAATTAAAATATTTTTTGGAAGCTGACGTTTTAGAACAACAACAACGACCACCAAAAGCCAACAAAAGATTTACCTCTGACGCTTCTGTGAGAAGAAGTTTTTCAAAGTTGCTTGGCGCTTCATGACATTGATTTATAAAATACATGTCAAGTGATATTCGTGGCTCGGTAAAACTTCGCAGCAGACGAAATAACAACCTCCATTCTCCGATCAAATGAATTTGCTTCCTTCATGCATCGTGGCATATACAGCTCGCCTGACGCGAGATTCTGGGATCTCGGTAGCCTTCCGCAATACCACCGGCTAACAGCGACCAGCATGATCACGAGGGTTCCCGAATATTTCCAATAATTTACGGCAGATGTTTGGGAAGCGTGGCGTGGACTATTAGGGAAAACATGGCGGAGCTACCTGGAAACGTATAATGCCGATATATTTTGGCAAGTATCATTAAAGTTACTGATATTTTCGAGAGCTGGGCGCATCATTTTTTTTTTTGCTTTAGTGCTGGGCGGCCGAAGTTAGTCCCAAGTCACAGTGAAGAATACAGCCAAGGGTTCCTGATGGGCATGACAGTGCACTCGAGTCATCAATAAATAATAAAAAATTAATTATAAATCAAATTTTCATCAGAATTCGACCAGCTCAGAACTTGCTGGTAACAATGCCCTAATGCACGTTCATGCCAAAAATCAAGGTTCTAATATCAACGGTTCTCCTTATTTTGCCGACGAAAGGATTCGTATGGACTGACTCATTACCGGACAATTTGCGATCTGTAGCCTACTTCGTAGGAATAAAATTTGGGTGGGAAGGAATTCCATCCAATAGACTTGGGTGGATACAAATTTTACACAACAAGTTCCAGCCAAAATTGGTTTGGTCGAATGCACTTCAACCTATATAATATTGTTGGCTCTTATCGATCAAATAACCCTAGAAGTGTGTGTGGGAGAACCTGGTGGCCATTACGAAATTTTGCTCAATACAATTGTGTACCTTGCCTCGCATGTATTATCTCGCTGTATGGATCAGCACATATCCTGGCTTCAGGCTCAAAAATAAAAACGTAATCTCTGCCAAAGACAGATCGGCCTTTGAAAATAACTTTAAATGGAAGAAAGTTCTGTCCATCCTCTGTAGAGGAACTTAGATTACACACTTCCGTCTTATAATTTTACAATCGATCTGTTTCTTTTGTCGTGAAACTTCGCTGGGATAGCTATGAGGTAACAGAAAGTGACCATCCTTCTCTCTCAAATTCGAATGCCCATCTTATCAGATTTTTGAAGGTCGGAAGACCATGAATACGCGTCAGGATAGCTGGGGGATCAGGGAAAGTAAGTGAGGAGTAGAGGGGGTATATTACCATGCCTTTATGCAGAAATAATTGGATGATTTGCTAAATATTCTGTTGAAACAGAACTTATTGAGCTATGTGTGTACTGACAAATGTAGTATCGTGGTATGATTGGACTGGAATTATTCGGTCGGCAATAAGCCGATGATACGCGACTGAACTTTCTTTTACAAACATGACAAATACGACCGGTCATCAGATTTCTTGTATTCATCATATACCCGTCTTGTTCTCCTTATGATTCGCACTGTCGCATTGACCCTCTTGATGGACGGACGGACGGACGTATATGACGACAACACTATCTTTCGGTCAAATTATGGCCGAGGGGTAAAACATCGAAACAATTCTGACGATTATATGAATTACATGACTGAGAAATCTTTGAAATAAAACTAATTGCCGTCCATTCATACATACCTCTAATTTTGGCTGCTGATGTGTAAGTGAATCGCGATAATTTGATATATATGGGGTATCTAGTGATCAAGAGGGTCAATGCGACAGTCCGAATCATAAGGGGAACAATACGGGTATTTGATGAATACAAGAAATCTGATGACCGGTCGCATTTGTCATGTTTGTAAAAGAAAGTTCAGTCGCGTATCATCGGTTTATTGCCGATGTGTTGACCGAATAGCCCCAGTCCAATCATACCACGATACTACATTTGTTAGTACACACATAGCTCAACAATTTCTGTTTCAACAGAATAGTTAGCAAATCATCCAATTATTTCTGCATAAAGGCATGGTAATGTACCCCCTCTACTCCTTACTAACTTTCCCCGATCCCACAGCTATCCTGACGCATATTCACGGTCTTCCGACCTCCAAAAACCTGATAAGATGGGCATTTGAATTTGAGGGAGAAGGATGGTCACTTTCTGTGACCTCATAGCTATCCCAGCGAATTTTTACGACAAAAGAAACAGATCGATTGTAAAATTATAAGACGGAAGTGTGTAATCTAAGTTCCTCTACAGAGGATAGACAGGACTTTCTTCCATTTAAAGTTATTTCCATGGCCGATCTATGCTATCCTGAAGGATATTTTCACAAACTTCAAATCTCCCCCCCCCCCAAAAAAATTGGTTCCAGTAAGTGGGCTTATTTCAATGTGTAATCTACAATCAGTGAACTCCACAACAATTCAAAACATGTGTTGAACAGGCTAGACAGTAACATTATAATAAGTAACATTATAATAAGGGCTGATTGACAATGGCATATGTGTTATGCCTCTTAAACAACCAGATGTGCATCATGTCTGGAAGCTTTCGAACTGTAGCTTTTGAACTTTGGAGGTGGAGCTTGGGAGAACTGGAGCTTGAAACTTCGGAGGGGAGATTGGGGGAACTGGAGCTTGGAACTACAGAGATGGAACTTGGAACTTGGAACTAGGGAACTTGGGAAACTTGAAACCTGAACTAGGGTGTCCCCCCACTGCCCGGGCCTATTGACGGAGTGCGGGCACTGCTTACAGCAGGAAGAGAAAACGACAGAATCAAACCTGATGTGTTGAGGCGCGCACAGCTTGAAATTTGGACAGATAATGTTTGTCAAAGTTTATCACCTTGTTGCACTTGAAATAAAGTACTTCCTGCTACATTCAGTTAGAGAGTCAGTCAGGTACAATTTCGTTAACAGTGTCGTAAATGTAAATTATTTAGCAGTCTGATGACCCTCACTGGTATGCTTAATGGGCGTATTTTGAAGAGGCTCAACTACGGTGTATATGGTTTTCACGGTATATATGACGTAATCTGTTACAGGTGGACTATAAATCATTATACAATGTGCATTTTTATGAGATTGTACCAGGTCGTTCTGATATTGATATGTCAACTGTCACTATTGTAACCTTTCTCAGAAATACAGCTGTAAGCAAGCCGGGCACTGGTGACCCATATATCACCTAGTCAAATTAACATGCCTGTGATTGTGGGTGTCCTACAATCAGAGGCTCAGGCATGTTAACTTGATCATATCCCACCCGGATCCTTATGAGTATATGCATTATAACATGTATAACAAGCTAATCTCCATTGACCTTTTCGGGATATTAGTCTGTTCACTCGACTTGTAAGTTGTACCAGTAAACGAGTCACACAAGACTACCTGTATTTTGTTTAACCCTATCTGGCCTGGGCGATTTGGGATGTACCGCAGCCTGGTGGGGGAGGGGGGGGGGGTGGGGGGGGGCGGCGGAAAGTGCTCCCCCCCCTATATATTTTCGCTATCGCCGAGGCTAGGGGCTGAAACTTATCACACAATATCATTGGGTCAAGCTCTACAAGAAAATGTAAAAAAATCCAAGATGACCGCCATGATGACAAAGAGCATTTTTGAACCATTTTTTGGTCAAAATTTTCGAATTTTTTATTTTTTTTTTTTTCTTCGCAAAAACTGCATGATAAATTATTAAATAATGATCTGATATGAAATAAAATAGATTTTACCCACTTTTCCATACAGAAAAGCAAAAAATTTGAAGATATATGACGAAAACATCACTTTTCTGGTACCCCACATGCCCCCCCCTCCCCCCCCCAGGACAGGTAGGGTTAAGGGGTTTCGTTACCTTTCAGACAAGTTTAAAGCCCCCAGACAAGTTTAAAGCCCCCAAAATAACAGTCTTATATCGAAGTACTACTTGTGAAAGAGCATAAAATATCAGATATTTTGACTATGTAGTTTTTTATATAAATCATTTTTATATAGAAAAATGCAGATTTCTGGCAATAGAGATAAGTGCCAAAATCGCCTGTAAAAAGATAGGAGAAAACTTCAAAACCAAAGTGTAGGTATAAGCTGAAAATCAAGCGTAGATTTGAGTTTTTTCGTCAGATAGCTTCAATTTAAACTGGAGATGAGAGTTTTGTGGGATATTCTAGGTTCAATATTCATTCTCAGTTGGTATGAATGCTCATTAGAGCATTTCCACAAAGTGGATGCGCTTATGTTTTCATGAGAAACGGATCCGCCGCCGCCGCCGCCGCCGCTGCGACTCTAAACGTGGATATCTCTGAACCATTAAATACTTTCGGGTCAGACTTTGTGTGCTATCTCCTTAGGCCTGGGAAATTTGTCTGGTTGTGTTTTGATAGCCGCTGTTCACCACTAGGTGGCGCTGTAGTTCGAGCATAGGTAAATCTTTCTCTGACGATTTAGTCTGAACGGCTTGTTTCATTTCTATGAAATTTTATAACAATCGTGTTGAAGGATAGGCATAGTCTGGCATACATATAATTCACGTTTTTTGCGTCTCAATAAAAGAAGTCTTTCGTGAAATTTATATTTACATATTCGCTTGGAGAAATATTTAAAAATTGTTCTATTCTAGGTTGCCAAGCATAAATATAGGATTGCCGACATGATAATTCCCTTTCGGTGTAAACCAAATTGCCATTCAAATGAAAAATCTCAGTTATCTGACTTAACGTAAAAACCTCCATAGCCATTATTATGGTTAATGTTTTTTTCCTTGAACTCTTATGTACCATCTCGTTAGGTCTTTAGATTTCACCGGCCTGTTGTTCGTGGTATTTGGTCATCACTAGGTGTCGCTGTAGACATGAATGCAGGTAAATATGTGTAACATGATATCTTCTAAACAACTCGTTTGATTTTCATGAAATTTGCTTATTACAAGATAGGCACAGGACTGACAAGATTTTTGTGGTGTTGACAAAATCACGGAAGCGCGTTTTTGCATCTCAAAATATGATTTTTTTTTACAAAATGGAAATTTACTTCTTTGAATCAGGGAAAAGTAATTGTCTTTTGCTGGACATGAATATAATATTCCCAGTGTTATAATTCACATCCCTTGTGAGCCAAATGGCCACTTTTTAAATATGTGAGATTACAACACATATAAGGGAAGTGGGAAGAGGTGCCGACATACTGACTGCGTCATATGACTTCACAGAATAGTCTTCTGGTAAACCTATTCTAAAGCACATACCAAGAATCTAACGTTTGTGTTGTATCTCAGGTACGTTTTTATTGTACCTGTTCATGTGGCAACATGGATGATATGACCACACGGCCCCTAGCACCGGCATAAGCGGTATTAGATACAAATCTAGAGAGCTATGATGGAAATGCTCTGACAACTCGTATACTGGTAATTGGTGAGCTGTTTCGCTGTGACAACTCGTAAATTGGAGATTGGTGAGCTGTATCGTCGTCAGATGTAAATGACGGCAATTAACACAAAAGACTAGTCTGTGAGGCCCGATGTCGACCCAGCATCAACTTCCCACAAATGCCTGACTCCTGAATTTAGTCCAATATCTACATTCCCAGGCAAGATCTGGGGATTTTGCTTCATCATGAATTTTTGCGATATTTGTTCATCATTAGGTGGCAGCATAGACAGTAAACTTATATAGCACAATTTATTGGCTCTTCATGAAGTTTATTATTGTGATGTTATTGTGATGACTGAAGGTTTTTTCTTTTCTTTTTGATTGATTGAAATTGTAGTTTTACGGTCATCTCCCATACAGATTTCACAGCCTATCAACATAATGCTTTATTTATATTCCATTATGCATTCTTTTTAAAATTCATAATTTGATTAACGTTATGGTTTAAAATTGGATTGAAAGGACAATGGTGCTGCTAGTGATGGCATATACATGTAGCAATGGGGTATTGACAGCTAAATATATCCTAATCTTGGCTACATTAGCCCCTTCTTACTCGCATAACTAAAATGCAATCAGAGAAAATATGCTGCCAGCAGTATGGTGTGATACTGTATGGAGAATTGCAAGGATTCAAGGGAGCTTGAATTTCATGCATTTTGGTCAAATAGACATACTGTAACACAGATATTCTCCTTTTACTCTTTTCTTCCATATTTTCAACGAGTTTTGACGACTTGTGTAGATCTCCATATAAGCGTGTTTTGACGGGTATTCGCCTAACCCAAGAAGACGGATTTTGACGTGTCGCTGAGTTCCCATGGGATGGATTATTCTTGAGATTTTTAGGTTGGTATGTTTTGTATTAAGGATACAATTAAATCGGGAGAAGAACAGACATAATCGATGGAAAATGCGCCATTTGACACCAAATGTGATTGGTGTGCTGCAAGAGAAACGTTCGAAAAGTAGTAAAATCTGCTTCCAAATTCTTGAATATTTCACGTAACGCGAGTAAAAACTACCAAAGTATCTAACCTTGATGACTAACTCGTCAAATTTCCACATCTGGGTGTATTTACAACGAATATTATGGATTAAGAATACAGATCAGCGATACGGATTTGATATTTTTGGAACATGCATGATGTCTTGCCGGCATCATTGAAAACTGTTGACCGCTTCTCTCTTGCAGAAAACAATCCAATGTTTATGTATACTATGATTGTCTTTTTGAATTTGGTGCTAATACGGTTATATAGAATATGGAATAGGTCTTTGGATTATGGACGCGGATATTCTCTAATGGACGACGGCTGAATTATGAATGACGGACCAGACGCTTGTAAGTTTACATATTTTCTCGGGACCTGTTATCTTCGCCTTAAATGTTTGCCCGCTATTCTTTTGCATTCTTTCTCGGCCTGCCTTTTCTCGACAGTGACCATAGCGACCACGTGCAAACAAACCCTGTTACTCCAATCACACCGGGCCTTTGTAAAGGTCACCCAATCTTGGCCAATCTGTGATGCCGTTATATTTTCACCTTATGAATATTTATAAGGGCCATCATTCTCCTTTGCGGGAGTATATGGTATTATAACAGTTACAGCTCGTTCTATATCTGCCATCTCGCGATATCCCTGCCAAATCCCGAATCTACGGGGAATTAGCTACACAACGGTATACAACAATACGGGAATGGTATCGGGAAAAGCAGGAAGTGAACGCTGCTAACCGGAGCTAAAATGCGACAATTTTTTCGCTTTTTTCGTGATTTCCAACAGACGGAAAGCAGACACAACACATTTTCTCACAAGATTACTTATTTTTAGGATAAATGTTTCTGATATTGGTATAAAACGTGAACAAATTACGTAGAATGGGTCTGTGGGAGACCATTTGTAAATAATGGGCCCTCGGTGGCCGAGTGGTCTAAGGCACTTCGCTGGTGACCGCTAGCCTCACACCGCTGAACCTCACACCGCTGAACCTGGTTCGAGCCCAGCTGGTCCATGTGTGAAAGTCTGTCATTTACTTACCGAAGGGCGGTGAGAGTCTCCGGGTACTCCGGCTTCCTCCACCAACCAAACTGACTGTCACCATATGAGTGAAACAAACTTGAGTGTGACATTAAGCCAAATTCTCTCTCCCTCCATTGTAAATATTTCTTCACATGTCATGGGACATAAACGGAATATTTTACATCGCTGGAAAAGTATGAAAATTGAGATGAGTCCATGGGTTAAAGACCCACGACATTATAAATCTATTATGTGTCAGAGAGAGAAAATTCCCCACAAGTCTAAGGGGGAAAGAGTTAACTTGCAGGCCTACATATTGCATGCCTGTAAGTTGACCCTTCAGGTAATTAAACCTGAAGTGGGTGACTTATTGCATAATGCACTTTACATAAGCAGAGTAGTAGTCTGCTTGTGTCAATAAAGTAAACACTTCCTTTCCACAATTAGTGCTACAGCTCTCTCCACTACTGATATAATAATTTGATCCTGTTCATTGGTATGGCTATACCAATTACATTTCTTTAGTCTCCAGTGGCTGAAAATCTCTGGGATCCTGATGTATGGAGATGCATTCTGGCCAATTGTCAATGATTCTATTCGAAAATTATAGCTCAGTTAATGCTCAATTCTTTTGTTTTATGTGGAGGTCCCCAGAATTTATTTGAAACTCGAGATGTGAAACGGCACATATAGCGTTGCATTTTGACAGCATAGTTAAGAATTTTATACTGAAAAAGTAGAAAGATTTTTGAAGTGGAACTTCTACATTCATGGTGTATGGCGTGCTCAACCTGGGAAATTTGTATACCTTATTTTAGTAAAATGATGTGTTCTGGTGCATTTTGAAAGAATATTTAGACTTTGAACATAAAATGTGATGCTGCCTCAAATGGAACTGAATTGTTCGTGTCATCTGTTCGTCTGTCTGTCTATCCGTCTCTCTGTCCATCTTTCTTGTTATACCACATATGCAGCTGGTGATGGATCAGACCACCTGTTTTATCAAGGTCAAATTTAGCATTAGCAATAATTTTTAAAGGAGTGAAGATAGGCTCTCCAAATTCATAATACACTGTGCAATTGGTCACTGACTAAAAGGATATCCCAGTTGACTGAACCTATTTTTCCAAGGTTATATACTGTATATTATGATATAGCATGATATATCGCTAGGCTATCAAAATTATTACCACATACGCAACTGATGATGAACCTGGAGTCTATGAATATAACTGATGTTGACCTATTTTATCAAGGTCAAAAACTGTATGTTAAGTCACATGTTAACTGCCAAAATACACTCCAAATCTAACATTGTCATCACTGCTGTGTCTGAGGTTGTCTTCCAAATCAATCTAGCAAATTTTGCATGTGTTGCACCAACCTCATGCTTCAAGATAGATAGAATACAACAGTCCAATTCATATGATCACGAATGAAAAAGGGGTTAAAATCTTCATGTTCGAACTTTCGTAACAAAAATAAGAGTGGTAATTTGAAATTTTATTTTTATTCTGATAATTGATTTTTTAATGTCGGCGGGCCCTTGAAACACAAAATAAAGTTGGTGTTGCCTCACACTGGGTTTCGCCCATTGTTAAAGAAATCCCTTCTCAGAGGCACTAGTACCAGGCATGATTCCCGATTGCTCAACCCCCAACCTCTGTCCCATCCTAAACAAAATTGACACATCTGATAGAGGGTGTGCCAAAATTAGGGAGATCTAAAGTCCTGTGAGCACCAAATTATGTGTTGCACAAGTATTCGGGGAAATGCTCGTCTCCCGTGTTTCACACGAGCTTTCATTTTTCTATAAAGGTTGGTTATATGGGATATATGGGATTACTTTTAGAAAACAAAAGGTAATGGCACCTTATTAGCGAAACTTCATGCATGTTATGTCGACATGTGATCTGTTTATGACAACAATTCTTTTATTACTTTGTCTCTGGTTGAGTATATTTATGGTTGGCCATCCCTGCCACAAGTCGTCATTTACAGGATAAATAATATATACCATGGTATTGTCACGAGTGATTACGTTCGTTCCGATATTGACTGTGTATGTATATTTCACTACTAACTGCTTCATCATATACCCCCGTATTCATCTCATTATTCATCTCATTATTCATTTTGTTACGCTGCGTCGTGTGCTCGCGTCTACCGCACCTATTCTATCTCGCTGATTAGGATACGCAGCCCGTGGTCGGGCCACTGCGAGTGGTCTATTGTGATTTAAACTACATGGACTCTGCTTGACTGTATATAAGGCCCATGCCTCGGCTCACTCCACGCACTGTGTGTTGGAGTCACAGAACGTCTACACGACGTTTTTATTGCCTTGCAGGTATGTGTTTTGTGTATTTTTGTCGAGGGAAGCCGTGTCGTTTTATGAATTGAATTTTATTGAACTCGTAAGGGAATATAACGTCCCATACCTCAGACCACTCCACGCACTTAGTGTTGGAGTGTCATAGAGCGTCTTCACGACGTCTTGATTGTCGTACAGGTATGTGAGTTATATACCCGTTACTATATATTTGCTATGTTTACTGTAATATTCTGCAACAATAAGTAAATTGGTCTCGAAATATTCGGAGTATTTATGACTACAGTTCTAAAGGATTATTCTTCGTATAAATGTCCGTCCCGTACATCTATAACGAGATATGTATTAGATCACTATGCACGCACTGTGTGTTGGAGTCACAGAACGTCTACACGACGTTTTTATTGCCTTGCAGGTTTCCCACCTGTCCATCCTTGGATCTGATGAATAAAGGCCGAATTGAACTGCATATCTTTGTTTGTTCACCTGTCCAGAACACGGACTTTCTGCTATCCGTGACAATTGGCGCCCGATGGGGGACAGGTGTAAATAGATGATGCGCTAACTTCAACCCTTTAATTCGTGGAAATCACCTGTAAATGGTGTACTACAGTCCTGTGGCCCATTGTTGTTGTGACCAGTGCCGGCATACCTTTTATCCGAGACCAGCAGACGGGGTTATAAACGGTGCTATGTACCAACTGACTGGAGGATTATTCGTGTTTCGCGTCGGATTACATGCAGGACTTAGAACTCTTGAACATTAAAGGTGTGTCTGTGTGTGTGTGATTTGTATGTTCTTGTACTATTTTGATGCATTTTGTATTTGTACTCTGCATTGCTAAATGTCGGTGAAGAAGTTGCAGAATTATAAATAGATATATATGAATAGGTCTGTTGCAATTGTCTATTAATTCATTTAAATACGGGACAATTGGTAGATGAATTTTTGAGACGTTGATAAGTCCAGATTTGCCGAGTAAATCTGGTTGAATTGTTTACATTTGGTTTATTACATTGATTATATATATTGATTATTGAACATATTGTACTTGACCGAAATCTATTTCCGGTGGGTTATCGGGAACCCTCGCTCACAAAATTAAACGGTTCCGTGTGCTCGACTTCGCTGACTTGCATCATACGCTTCATTGTTATCCTATCACCATCCATCATTAAATATCGCCCTCAATTCCCACTTCGTATTGTTGTATTTCTCTGATGTATTAATATTTGTCCATTGATAACACAACCGAACAAGATATTTGGGGAGTATGGCGAAAGAAAACGGTTGGGGTGGAATGAATTCGGAGGAAAATGGGGAGGAAAAGATTTCTTTTTCAGATGAAAAGAAGATGTTGGACTACCTGGCTAAAACCGGCAAGTATAACATTTGTCCATCCGGCGGGTTTGGAAGCCCATCTAAACCTAGACCGTGTATCCCTGAGGTAAACTCCATATCCCATAACCCTCACACCTCTTATCAATTTCCCAAAATCTCGGTGTTTTCCGGATCTGATCCGACTCCGAAAAGTGAGTGTAACTTTGAACAATGGAAGTTTGAAGTTAAATGTCTCGTTAGGGATGACATCTATCCAGAACAGGTTTTATTACAGGCCGTGCGTAAATCTCTACGTGGTGATGCTAGTAGGTATTGCCTGTACTTGGGTGAGCAAGCGACAGTTGATACCATACTTCATAAATTAGAGGGTAACTTTGGTACCGTCACTACAGGGGAATCTCTACTCCAAACCTTTTACCTGGATGAGCAAAAGGCGGGAGAATCGGTCGCTTCCTGGGGCTGTCGATTAGAAGGGATTCTACAGTTGGCGATTGAAAAAGGTTCGGTAAGTGAGGGATCAACAGAAGACATGTTGCGTACGAAATTCTGGACTGGACTCAGTAACGAAAAATTAAAGTCCGCAACAAGACATAAATTCGACACTGTAAAAGAGTATGATGTATTGTTGCGCGAGGTGCGTTGTGTCGAAAATGAGTTGGATTGTGAAAAGGTTAAAGGTGCGAAAGGTAAGAAGACACAACAAATGCATGTCGCAAATAGCCCCTCGGATACACTTCAATCTCAACTTAAGGAGGTATGTGAGAGGTTGAAGCGTCTAGAGGGTAAGGGTGCTGAAAAACCGAAATCGAAATCGAACCCGGACTCGGGATCTTTAGATGCTATTTTGCAAAGATTAGATGCGATAGAGAAAAAACTAGATGGTGGTCAACAATCCACCAGCCGAGGCCGCGGTCGTGCAGGGCAAGAAAATAGTTCGTCACCGGTGGGGAATCCTCAAACAAATAGTCCCCGGAATGACGGTAAATTTCCTAAACACCCTTTAAACTGAGTACGACCTCCACCGCTGGGCAGGATAGAGGTCGGGTTAATGATAAATGCCCAAACGAAGTATTGGGAACATTACTGGGTGAGTCGAGTGAATCGGTTATTGTTGTTGAGGGTACGGAGTGTCCATGCCTTATAGATACTGGTTCTATGGTAACGACGTTGTCTGAATCCTACTATAGGGATAATCTTAAAGATTTACCGTTGCGGTCTCTGGACGAGTTCAACTTAGAAATATGTGGAGCTTCTGGGAGTAGTCTCCCCTTTCTTGGTTATATCGAAGTGGAGCTGTCGGTCCCTAGAAATAGTAAGATAATGACTGTTCCCGTCCTTGTTGCACCAGATACTAGGTATAGCAGGCTGGTGCCTATGATAGTTGGCACTAATGTGCTAAGAATCTGTGTTGATTGTAAAAATAGTGGAACAGCTGACCCATGGAAATCGGCATTTTCAATTTTGCAGACCAACGGATACCTTGGCACAGTTAAGTCTACGAACACTAGACCCTTAACAATAAAACCGAATGATGTACTAGCGGTTAGGGGACTATTTCATAATCCACCAGTGACCAGCAAAGCCGTTATAGCTGAGCAAGAAAACACGACATTGACGGGTAGCTTGATTGTGAGGCCGCAGGTTGTTGAACTAGGTTCACCTGGATCCACTGCATGTGTATCCGTTATGATATGTAATATATCGGCTAGGGTTTTAGTTATTCCACCTAAAACTAAACTTTGTCAACTTCAAACCGCTGATGTTGTCCCACCACTAGCTAAAGAGCCAAAGACGTCTCCTCTGTGTTCGCAGTCTAGGGAGAACCCCTCACTTGAGGATCTTGGAATTGATCTAGGTGCGAGTCCTCTTGCGTCTGCGCAGCGGAGAATGGCGGAAGACCTTTTGACTCGGTGGACTCCGATTATGTCTAGAAGTCTCCTTGACCTTGGATGTACCTCCACAGTGACTCGTACCATAAATCTGTCTGACAATCAACCTTTTAAGGAACCGCATCGCCGCATTCCTCCCGCGCTTTTTGATGAAGTTAAGGCTCATTTGGCAGAGATGTTGGCATGTGGTGCAATCAGAGAATCGTATAGCCCATACAGTTCCAACGTGGTTCTAGTGCGCAAGCCCGACAATAGCCTCCGATTTTGTTTGGACTTCCGGAAGCTGAACTCTAAGACGGTGAGGGACTCTTATGCTCTCCCTCGGATCGATGAGACGCTGGACTGCCTGGCTGGTTGCTGCTGGTTCTCTAAATTAGATTTACGCTCTGGTTATTGGCAAGTGGAGGTAAATGAGGATGATAAACCAAAGACGGCATTTACAGTAGGGCCTCTTGGTTTTTATGAATGTAACCGGATGCCGTTCAGCCTTACCAACGCCCCGGCCACGTTTCAACGCCTGATGGAAAAATGCCTTAAAGATATTCATCTCCGAGAGTGTCTGATATACCTCGATGACGTCATCGTCTTCTCTAAGACGTTTGAGGAGCACTGTCAACGCCTAGAAGCTGTCTTTAAACGCTTAGAAGAACACGGTCTGAAGCTCAAACCCTCAAAGTGTGAGTTCTTCCTCCATCAGGTAAAATACCTAGGACATATTGTCTCCAAGGATGGAATATCGACGGATCCCGAGAAAATTGAAGCCTTAAGGACGTGGCCTATTCCCAACAATGTTAAAGACTTAAGGAAGTTTCTCGGCTTTGCAGGGTATTATAGGAGATATGTCGCAGACTATTCTAAGATAGCTAGATGCCTTAACGATCTCTTAGCAGGTCAACCGACGAAGGTGAGAGGTCGCAGATCAGGAAGGTCGTCAAAATGGCGCTGGAATAGCTAACACCAGGAAGCATTTGACAACCTCATCGAAGCTTTGACGACGCCCCCAGTGCTTGGTTACGCGGACTACACACTACCATTTATCCTCCATGTGGATGCAAGTGCAGATGGACTCGGCGCCGTCCTGTACCAATGTCCAGAAGGTATCGACAGGGTAATCTCCTATGCCAGCAGAGGCCTG
>JAVTVY010006674.1:0-36998 GCA_036873755.1 Hanleya hanleyi | reverse complement strand
AATTCGAAGGCGCATAAACTCATTCACAAAATTTAGTATTCGTAAAGTAAAATATATTTTCATGAGGTTTCCTATTCTTTCAAAGAATTATGTTATATTTTACAGGAAAGAAACCAACTTTCTGAGACAAGCAGAGGTACTTCGCTGTATAAACTACGGCATGTCTACCAGCCTTGGACGGTTCATGATTTTCGTGACATTCGCTGGAAGTTGGTGGTTAGGAATAACCTTACCGTCCTCAGCAGTCATTCTCTCAATTGGATTGCTGGAGAACTATCAAGCCTGTTGTCGAGGCGCAGTTTTCTCCTTAGAGGAATTATTGCAGTTAACACGGTCCTTACATAGAGTTCAGGCAAGTCTACGCAGGCAAACCGCCACCACCCATTACCACTCAGTACCTGGTTGGTTACTTGTTGGCGGAGAACTGATTGGTACTGGTAGGAAAGGTTCCCTTGCGGTACCGTTCAGTTTTCAACTGATCAGTACCAACCGGTAACCAACCGGGCACTGCTCAGGTAAAAAACGTGCCTGAAACCTCATATCAAAGTTATTCTGATGTATATTTGGGTGAGCTGTTTAGGAAGGAACCCGGAAGGCTGTATTGTTATGGTTCATTTGAAAGATTTTACGAACAGGTTTTTCTAAGACACGAGTTATATATTTGCCGTGGAATCTTAATTTTGTGTGATCGCTTTATGGCCCGAAGCTGGAACTTCGGGAATCTTCGGTGCATGCTCTGATATCGTCAGACGAGGGATGGGATTCTAAGAGCAAAGACGTATATTAAGAATTCGAGTTGGAATGGAGGGTGGATTTTAAAGGGGGATATTTAGCTCTCTATCGTTCTGGGTGTTGCTAGGCGGGGCCCACCTTTCTACGACAACTGGCGTCAGACGTAAAATTAATTTCGTTTCATGGTTGAGAACCAATTTAGGTCTGGAAGACTGATAAAAATTCCGGTAAAGAACGTGGTATGGAAGCCGGCCATTTTCTCTCTTTGTTCGCGTGTCCCCCACCCCTGTTGTATTGGCCGGCTGTCCACGGGTAGATTGAAGGTTGAATTGTTTTACCGGGAGAAGGCCATCCTGGTATGTGGGCTATTCTAGTAGACGGTGTTGGGAAACTGTTCAGTCCGGGCTATATGGCAGGCTGGCATTTCTAGGAAATATTGTATCGGTCGTATGCATTCAATAAACTTGGTGTCGCCGTATATACAGTATTACTGCCCTGTGATAGACTCGCTGTGCATACGCGATGATAAATTGGAAACCGGAAGGACATAAGTTTGTGTGATTATAGCAATTGATCGTTTCGCCGCGCTTCGTTGGGAAATCAGTTGTGTTCAATTCGGTCTGTGCTATTAAATATATTTCTGGGTATAGCCAGCTGAACTTTTCAACATTTCCTGGAAATAGTGTATCTATCGCATTTACTCATTAAACTTGGCCTCGCCGTATATACAGTATTATTGCCCTGTGATGGACGCGCTGTGTTATTGGTAAGGCCTATGCGGTAGAAGTTGGCACTGTCGACAACATATATAGGTCTGTGAAATGTGGCAGTTAATCGTTTTGCCTCTTTGAGAGACTTGATGTGTTCAATTCGACCCATGCTATTAAATATGTTTCTGATATATAGCCAGCTGAATTAGGTAACATTTCTTGGAAATAGTGTGCTACTCTATTCAGTTATTGAACTTGGCATCGCCGAGTATACAGTATTACTGTCCTGTGATAAATGCGGTATGTTATTAGTAGTGACCGTAGTTGAACGTTCGTGACCAATAGATTGGTAAAATCCGGATAAATTGACTCAGTTGCATTGAATGCGATTTGAACCCGTGAGGGCTATACAATATTCAAATATTTGTACCGTCTTATCATATAGAGCTAGTATATGGGAAAATTTGAATTTTTAAGGAGGTTGTCGCTCCATTGTCGCTCCAGGTGTTACTTTTGTGTGAGAGATTTCTGCTAGGTGATAGTGTTAATGTATGATAGAGCATTTTGAAGTAAAGTTGATACTGGTGTTTGTGAGGAGTGGGGAATGCAATTGTGGGTTAATAGTAAATCCTCAGATTGTTCGCGGCTCAATGATGGTTGACTTTGTTTTCTGCTAACGTTTTCCCATCCTGATAAAAGGGAATCACGTTTTTTCTTTGTGTTTCAAGATATATATTTGAACGGTTGGTCCCTAATTTGTATAGTTCCGTTTATGTTGTTGTGTTCGTGATAGTTGAATTTGTCGGCTGTCAACAGGTCGACTAAACAATCGCTCATCGGTTCGATTTTCTGGATTAATACAGATATATATTGCCTACATTTTGGTTGTCCAATACATGATTTTGATTGCTCAGTTTATAGGTTGGAGCATTGTCAGTCATGCGACTCACATTCATGGCGATACCATGGTGTTGTCAGTGTGATAATAGTAATCAGACTTCCCTCAATCCTTTTGAATTGAGTTAATGACATGTATTTCCTGCTTTATTTTCTCCCTTCTCTTGGATTAGTTCAGGAGATTGTGCTATTGTTTGAAATTTGGTTGAGTGGGAGCGTGCCTATGTTTCATCCGTCAGGGGTCTGAAAGGTGGACTGAAGGTTGTTCGTGAGGTTGGACACTGGGATGATGGAGGTTTTAGAGAAGCATGTCAACAAATGTTGGTTGTTGGCTTTGGTTACACATTTGGAATTATTTTGGAAATGAGGGGGAGAGTACTAGTTCCTTGAATCAAAAGACATTCAGTTTGTAGATTTTCTCAGGTGTGGAACTTGGCTTTATAGACTGGTTTGGTTATAGGTCAGTTTCCGATATAGGATCCCATCGGTTCTCGACTTTGCCTAATCTAAATTTAAAGCTGTCCTAAATTACTTAAGCTTAACCAGAATCATCCAACATAGAGTACTATTTCCCGAGATCAGAATAAACATACAGGGTTTAGAAGTCTTGGGTATGAATATTGGTTTGAAGAGTGTTTTGGTTACAATTCAGTTTCCGTTGTGCGCAACGTACTTACCCGTTGTGCGCAAACGGTTTCTGATTTCAGCTGAACTAGATTTGAAACTATTCCATAAATTATTCGAGCGCAATCATTCATCCAACATAGAGTACTATTTTCCGAGATCAGAATAAACATACAGGGTTGAGATTCTTTGGGTATGGAAATTGGTTTTATAGAGTGTTTCGGTAAAAATTCAGTTTTCGTTGTGCGCAACGCACTTACCCATTGTGCACAAACGGTTTCTGACTTCCGCTGAACCAGATTTGAAGCTATTCCATAAATTGCTTGAGCTAATTACAAGCGTCTAGTCCGTCATTCGTAATCCAGCCGTCGTCCATTAGAGAATATCCGAGTCCATAATACAAAGACCTATTCCATATTCCATATAACAGTATTAGCACCAAATTCAAAAAGACAGTCATTGCATACATAAACATAGGCTTGTTTCCTGCAAGAGAGAAGCGGTCAACAGTTTTCAATCATGCCGGCAAGACATCATGAGGTTCCAAAAATATCAAATCCGTATCGCTGATCAGTATTCTTAATCCATAATATTCGTTGTAAAGTCGTGATCTAAAGAATTATGTATCTCAGTCACGCTTTGATTGTGACTGTTCATATGAGTACCATGAGGATCTTGAAGTGCATGGGTTCATACGGCCCCTAGCCCCGGGTTAAGCGGAATTAGACACAAGTTACGAAACGCAGCGCCATAGATCTTGCACGCTACGTTCGTATTTTGCTATCAGCATGCGATATGTATCGCCAAATTTGAGAAACTTTGAGTGGAGGCGCTTGGTGGAATAGCCCTGTTTTATAAGTTTCTGCAACAATGTTTTGTGACGTTGATTAAAATCATCACATTTAACACAGGATCTAGCAAATGCTACTAAGCGAGATATGTATACGCCATATGCAGGTCCCACTGGAATATTGTCGAAATTGTAATCATCTCTTTTGTCATAAAGTCGACGAGAGAGAATGCCCGCTTCATTTTTATAGAGATAGAGATCTAAATAAGATGTGCCTGTAGGGTTATCTGTAGTTTCCTTCAAATCCATTGAAGGTGGATATATATCCTTCACTGCGTCATTTATATAGCGATTATCCACAGCGAGAAGATCGTCTATAGCGTTTGGTGAATGAGAAGGAACGGGACTGAGATACATCTTTTTTTTAGATGACGACTCTATAACTAATATTATGGATTAAGAATACTGATCAGCGATACGGATTTGATATTTTTGGAACATCATGATGTCTTGCCGGCATCATTGAAAACTGTTGACCGCTTCTCTCTTGCAGGAAACAAGCCTATGTCTAGGTATACTATGATTGTCTTTTTGAATTTGGTGCTAATACTGTTATGTGGAAAATGGATTAGGTCTTTGGATTATGGACGCGGATATTCTCTAATGGACGACGGCTGGATTATGAATGACGGACTAGACGCTTGTAATTTGAATGGATCGGCTTTTGAAAGCGCCTGCATTCATAAGAGAACAGATATAGGTCAGCCAACAGGGGTGCACAATTAGTACCCATTGGAATACCTATATGCTGCTGAGATACTGTGTTGCCAAATTTCACATAGATATTTTTAATGAGAATTTCAAGCAACTCTATAAACAAAGAAACATCCCATGAATGATATCTCTTGTATGTAGTCGAGCTAAAGAATGCTTTATGGCTTCCGACATTAATATATCTACGATCAGTTTTCTTCAACACAGATACTATTAATGAACTTATACGGTCAATAAGGTCCTGATGAGGGATTGTAGTATAGAGAGTAGAAAAATCCCACGTGGATACATGTCTGTACGGTATGTGACCTTTAGCATCAAGTTCTTCCGTTAGACATTTTGAGTTTTTCAATATCCACATACATTCAACGCCAGAGTTCTTAGAAATAGTGGCACAATACCTTTCCCAAAATGCTTTTACCTCCTGAAGGGCCCTCGTTAATAGGGCTGAAAGAATTTTGGTGGTGCAGCTTCTAGAACCAGCTATGAATCTAGCTTTGTATGGTGATTTATGCATTTTGGGAGTCCAGTATATTTTTGGTATGTCGTTATGATTGGTTGGAAGACGAATACCTCTATTCCTGAGAAAAAAATAAATCTTCCAGAGTAAATGCAGTTTGGGAGTATGTCTACACTCAATTCATTAACCAGCACCTGGTAATAGTAATATTTACATATGAATATTATATTATTCGGAGCTTTGTCTGCTGGGACTATGACGAATTTACTCTGGAGATTTGCTAGAACTTCTTGCGAGTTGAGGTTTCTCAGTACTTGTTTTGCTTGGGGAAGAGTACTTCTGTCAATATGGCGGATTTCAGAGCCTTCCACTAGTTAGGTCTTTCCATTTCCAACGGATAGACCTTTTGTTATTCTACGGATTATTATTATTAGGTCTTTCAATTTCCAATGGATAGACCTTTTGTTATTCTACGGATTTTTATTAATATTATTATTATGCTATCCAAATTTGTATACAACGAAACGTCTTCAAAGCCTCACTGTAGAGCTTAGATATTGGGCACACGACTAATAACCAATAAAATAAGTAGGTCACGGAAGCGGTTTTACAGTTCTCTCCCCTGGTGCTGTTTTTCGTGTCGCCTGCGTACAGCAAAAAATAAAGAACATATCTAAAGGAAAGTTGATGGTTGCTAAGTGTTAAATATGGCCATGCTGTAGTTATATTTTTGAATTGTTACGTAACAAGAAGAAATAGTTATCTCCCTTTTAATGTTTTTCAAAACCCGTTATTTTATAAGGAAATAAGCTACGGCATTGAGACTCCTAATATTAATGAACACTTTAATGACCGAAAAGGATGTGACCTTAAATTTGACCTTTGACCTCCAGAAGCGTCGCTATATGAGTGCAAAGTTTGGCGGTCAAATCTTGAACGGCCAATGCGATCAGTCTGAAAATAAGGTCACGTGACCTACCTGACGTCACAAGGTCAGCACTTGTATCAGAACTCGGCCTTGACCTTGATCTTTCAAGTGATAAGCATCCGAATATCGAAAATACGGCTTCCATTTACTGGAAAACTAACACACTGACAGTCACAAAACAATGATGCAATATTGAGTACAATATTGACTTTCTTTTGGCGCTAATTATAAAACCATCCGATATGACCTTGACCTTGAATATTACAAAATGTAAAAAGCGTTGCATGTAATTTTCTCGAAACTACAACTTGCAGGAATCTGTAGTTTAACAGATTTGTACCCCATAATACAGGTATGACGTCACCGAATTTTCAAGATGACCTTGACCTTAGTTTTTGAGCTGTGGCCACGGATAGTTTTGCGACTACAGTTCCGTAACTGGTAAACTGTTGGAAATTTCAAGTTGAAATTTGCACATGAATGTAGGTCATTACATGATGTAACAGAACATCAGTAGAACCCATAAAAAGATACCAGAAAAATTGGGAGATAATTAGCAATTTCTGAAATTTACCATGTATTCAAGTTTTGCGAAAAGTATGCACCCAATCATCATTATTTTTAGGCATGATTGAGGGAATATATATATGTATTTGCCTATGAAATTTCAAGAATATAGCTTTGATAGGTTTAGAGATATTAAAGAAACAATTTTCCCGAACCATTAAGCCGTTAAATGGTCACATGTTGATTTCATCTATTCAATGGGTGTTGTCAGTTTCGCTATAGCGATTCGGCTGTAGCACTCGAGGCATCCGGTGTTCGTAATTAAATAAATGTCGTCTTACATGACGGGGCCGGCTCAATTTTGGAAACCTTTTATCTCTTGAACCGCAATAGATACGGATTTCTAATTTGTTGCCTGTTACTTCCTATAATGAGTTCTTTCGTTGACAATAGCTCCGTACAGAGAAAAGTAATTCGGGAAAACTTGAAAAGTTACGACAAAGGCGTTAGTTTGATGTGTTCAATTATCATTATATCGACATCGCCTATGCAACATGACATGAAATTAATTTCCAACGAAGGGATACCTTTTGGGGACTTCATGGAAAGACCGTGCCATTGTACCAACAATGTCTAGTTAACGTATGTTTTTGTATTAGACAGGTCCCAGCCAAGAAAAAACTAACATTTTTTCCGGTCAAAGTTTTCTCAGTGGCTCCGTCATCCTTGACTTATGCCCTTTCAATTTAGCTGGGGGGCCACTCTGGATTTGGCCTCAAATCCGATATGGCGGCCAAAATCCAAAATGGCCGCCACTACTCATAAAAGCTCACAATTTCCTGCTCGAAAATCAATTTTCTAACCACAAACTAGGTGTTTTTCTAGTCCTACGTAGGGTATGAATAATTAGTTAATTTTGAAATGATTTGTACTTGGTCTGAAAATTCAATATGGCCGCCAAAATCCAAAATGGCGGCCAATGTCCATTGAATCGCACATTTTCCTGCCCTAATACATGTATGTAGAGATGGACCATCCTTGGTCCGAATGCGTCCTGTGGGGTGTCATCTTGTAGCTCTCAGGGTGTAGACCGCGATTTGAGGGATATCCGTGTCATCTCTGACGTCATCGGTGACGTTATAAGTACGAGTAGTAGCGAAAGCGGGCATTTTGTGGGTGCGTGGGGATGTGTTTGGGGTAAAGATGGACCATCCTTGGTCCGAATGTGTCGTGTGGGGTGTCATGTTGTAGCTCTCAAGGTGTAGACCACCGCCTGAGGTTTTTCTGTCATGTGTGACGTCATCGGTGGCGTCATCAGTACGAGTAGTGGCGAAAGCGGGAGTTTCGGAGGTGCAACGGAGTGCGTTTGGAGTAGATGACGGCCTTTTCCCCCCATCCAGCTACCTGGTAGTGTTACCTGTGAGAGTGTTCTCGCGTGTGTGTGAGTGTGTGAGTGAGTGGGTGGGTTAGTGAGAGTGAGGCGTGCACAACGCCGTTGAGCCGTCCCCAACGCCCGTCTTAACGCATGGACGCACCAACGACGGTGAGTGAGTGAGTGCGTGAGTGAGTGGGAATCGACTGGACTAATGTATCGTCCGTTTTCATCATTTTGCGCATGCGCAGTCTGGCCGTAGTATAGAAAGCAGGCATTTTGGGGATTCGTGGAGGTTTGTTGAGTAATTGAGGGACCATCCCTGGTCAAATGGACCGTGTGAGATATCAGTGTGAAGCTCTCGTGGGTCAGACAGGCTTGTTTCCATTGGAAGTCGCGCCAATCTGCGCATGCGCAGTTGGGGTGTAGTAAGTAAAGTGGTCATTTTGGGGGGTGCTTGTTGTCTGTTGAGTGATGAGGGACCATTCTTGGTCCGAATACCTCGTGTGATGTGTCAATGTGAAGCTTTCGTGGCGTAGACCATGACTTGAGTAGTGTCCCTGTCATCTGTGACGTCATCAGTAGGAGTAGTAGCCAAAGTGGGAATTTTGTGGGTGTGAAGTAAGGTGTCTGGGTAGAGAGGGGCCATGGTTGGTCCAAATGGCCCGGTTGGGGTCTGAACATGCGCAGTGGTGGTGTAGTAAGTAAAGTGGTCATTCTGGAGGAGCGTGGAGATGTGTTTAAGCAATTCAGGGACCATTCTTGGTCCGAATGCGTCGAGTGAGGTGTCAACGCAAAGCTTTGATGGCGTGGACCACGACTTAAGGGATATGCGGGTCATCTGTGACGTCATTGCTAACGTCCTCATTAGGAGTTGTAGCCAAAGTGGATATTTTGGAGTGTGAAGGAAGGTGTTTAGGATAGAAATGGACCATCCGTGGTCCGAATGCGTCGTGTGAGGTGTCATCCTGTAGCCACACCCACCAACGACAAGCTCAATGCTTCAACGCCCTGGTGAATTAGCCCTGAAGCCCTGCGCGCCTATACGTAGCTCTACGGGTGTAGTCCGTGATAAGTACTATTCTGATTGGTTAGTCCAAAAGTAGAGCAACAACAACAACAACATCAAAAATTGCAGGTCAATCCATCCTTTTATTATCCCCTCCATCCCAGCACATCCACGCTAAGGGAACCGCCATGGGTGTGTTTACAATTCACTTATGCTATTCCACTTTGGGTTGTCTTTTATTTATTTCAGTGAGTTTCTGAAATAAATAATCACTGAGAGTCTTTGAATTTATTTGATTAGATTGGGATTGGTATTCTTTACTCCCTTTGAATTGTTTGCACGAACCGTATGTCATTCTACTTTGGACTCTTTAAATAAATTTCAGTGAGTTTCTGAAATGGAAAATCACTGAGAGTCTTTGAATGTATTTGATTGGATTGTGATTGAGTACTCCCTATTTCTTTTTTATTTGTTTGCATATACCATATATATCATTCCACGTTGGTCGACATGGCAAATTCGGGACCCGTTTATCTGCCAATGGTAATAGAGGAAGCACTGCAAAAAATTGAAGGGGGTGAGAAGTGGTCGAAATGCATGTCGAGTAGAAGAAGTCTTTGGACTTAGATAAAGAGGTGGGCCAAGTGCATGAGAAGGTTAGGGAATATGGTCTTCGGTTACGTCGAGTAGATGCTGGTTGAGGAGAGTGGCCCTCTTAATCCAAACTAGTGGATGACCACCGGTAGGTCGCGGTGTCGGGATGTTCTCTAGAAAGTCTGCCGGACACTGGCGCTTCATGAAGATTCCTTGACTTTATGGTCCAAACCCACCTCCCCCGTTTCTTCCAGGGACCGCAGTAGTTGTTGTAACTTTTGCATTACTCTTTGGTCTACGGAATGGCTGGTCTGGTGGGGGTGGTTAATGTTGATTCAGTAGGGGGGGGGACTTTTCCGGATGCTGGTAGGCAGTAAGGGAAGGAATAAATAAGAGGTTCCCTCGCCCTTGGCTATCACGGCCCTTCCGACCACCGCAACTATGTTACTCTTGCCCTAAACCCGGCCACTTGAGCCATTTTTAGGAGTCACCAGGGCTTGACTTTGCCCATTCGGTTGTCTATTGCATTTTGGGGAATGAACAGTATGGGAAGTACCACTGTTAGTGTTAGATTTTCGCTGTGCTGGGGATGTGGTGTCGGCGCCCTTGGTTGAAGGCCTGTGGCTGGGTTTTGATTTTCTCTTGGCCTATAGTTGTGTAGTGGATTTTGGTGATGGGGCATTTGTTGTTGTCCCCCGCTACTTAGTAGGGGGGGGACTTAGAAACACCGGTGTCCGTAATTCCGTGATTCCGTAATTCCGTGATTCCGTAATTCCGTAAGATTTTCTTGTCCGGACAATAACTCGTGAACGATTCAACTGATCAACTTCAAACTTGGGGTGTGCCTTGACATTGGCGAGAGGACGGTTGGGATTGTTTTTCAGCAATGTGCGTAATCCAGTATGGCCACCGTCAGCCATTTTGGATTATAAGCAATTCGATCTTAGATTTTCTTGTCCGGACAATAACTCGTGAACGATTTAACCGATCAACTTCAAACTTGGGGTGTGCCTTGACATTGGTGAGCGGGCGGTTGGGATTGTTTTTCAGCAATGTGCGTAATCAAATATGGCCGCCGTCAGCCATTTTGGATTATAAGCAGTTGGATCTTAGATTTTGTTGTCCGGACAATAACTCGTGAACGATTTAACCGATCAACTTCAAACTTGGGGTATGCCTTGCCATTGGTGAGAGGACGGTTGGGATTGTTTTTCAGCAATGTGCGTAATCTAATATGGCCGTCGTCAGCCATATTGGATTATAAGCAATTGGATCTTAGATTTTCTTGTCCGGACAATAACTCGTGAACGATTTACCCGATCAACTTCAAACTTTGGGTGTGCCTTGACATTGGTGAGAGGACGGTTGCGATTGTTTTTCAGCAATGTGCGTAATCTAATATGGCCGCCGTGAGCCATATTGGATTATAGGCAGTTGGATCTTGTCTGGACAACCGATCTACTTCATACGTGGGGAGTGCCTTGACATTGTTGAGAGGAGGATTAGGATTGTTTTTCAAGGACGTGTTTGATCCAATATGGCCACCATCAGCCATACTGGATTTCATTGGATTTTAAGCAGTTTGATCTTGTCCGGACAATAACTGGAGTACGGTTCAACTGATCTACTTCAAACTTGGGGAGTGTCTTGACATCAGTGAGAGGACGGTTGGGGTTTTTTCAGCAATGTGCTTAATCCAATATGGCCGCCGTCAGCCATATTGGATTATAAGCAGTTGGACCAAGATTTTCTTGTCCGGACAATAACTCGTGAACGATTTAATCGATCAGCAGTTTGATCTTGTCCGGACAATAACTGGAGTACGGTTCAACTGATCTACTTCAAACTTGGGGTGTGCCTTGAAATTGGTGAGAGGACGGTTGGGATTGTTTTCCAGCAGTGTGTGTAATCTAATATGGCCGCCGTCAGCCATATTGGATTATAAGCAGTTGGATCTTGTCTGGACAATAACTCGAGAACGATTCAACCGATCTACTTCATACCTGGGGAGTGCCTTGACATTGTTGAGAGGAGGATTAGGATTGTTTTGCAAGGACGTGCTTAATCCAATATGGCCACCATCGGCCATACTGGATTTCATTGGATTTTAAGCAGTTTGATCTTGTCCGGACAATAGCTGGAGTACGATTCAAGTGATCTACTTCAAACTTGGGGAGTCCCTTGACCTTAGTGAGAGGACAGTCATGTATTATGTTTTATGGATCTCCATTTTCAAATCATACTCTTATCAATGATATGAGATATCATCGACAAAAAAAAATCGACCATAGAAGTCCATGGCCCCCGCAGCAGCAGCGCCAGTTATGGTGGATGTAATCCACCATAACTGGCGCTGCTAGCGGGGGACATGGACCTCTATGATCGATTTTTGGGGAGATTTTTTGCAGTTTGAGTTTTTATGTAGTGGTGATTTGTTTAATGTGGGCCCTATTTGTTCTGCCAGTGACAACTTTGTGGGGGTATGTTTATTTGTGCCATCACTTGTATGCAATGGAGGACGAGTTGTATTTGATTTTGTTGTTCAGAATGTTTATTTGAAGCATTGTGGACTTGAGGCTTTCATTTTCTATGTGAAATTATCTTATTTCGGTAGATGATTTGGTTTTGCTGTACATGACGTTTGTTTTGAAGCATTGTGGAATGGAGGTTTTGATTTTCTGTCTTGTTGTACAGGATGTTTATTTGGAGCACTGTGAAATTTAGTTCTAGACCCAAATTGTTGGTAATGTGTTCTCTAATGTAATGTGTATTCGGAACTATTGTTCTAGAATTATCGTGTGTGTTGGAGAACTCCGGTGTGCGTTGAACACTGTGATTACGCTGCCGTGTTATATGTGTTATGTGTAAAGAACCCTGGTGTGTGTTGTGGCGTTTGTGCATGTTGTGTTTAGGTATTCTATATGAGATAACCGGGTGCTGGACGCCTGGGTTCAAGAGTTGGTGTGTGGTTAGAGAATTTTTGTATATGAAGATTTTGTTTGGCGGATCTACGCGTTAATAACGTTTCTGCGCGACTCCTTTTGAGATTTTATAACTGTTCTTTGTGGGCTTTTCTGTGTGTATGTTAAGCTATGTGACACGTTCACGGAAGTCTATGTGAGGTGAAGTTTAACATATGGAGTGACATGGACGATATATATTATGGGAATATGCAGTGGGGTTGGCCATGTCGGAGACCTGGGATTGGGAGAGTGCGGTCGGCTCCCTATCCTGTCTTCATCATGGAACACTTTTGGGAGTTTTCTCTGAATTATGCAATGCGTGTTATAATTTATCGTGAATCCGGTGGAGTAAGTAGGGAGTGAATAAATGCGTCATTATTTGATTATAATCTCAACCCTCTTCTAGTTATGAGCTCAAAGATTTGTTTTTGTGTGAGCTTGAAATCTGTGAAAGTTACAGCTAATGGTTATGTTCTTCATTCTCGGTTTTTCTGAGGGGTATTCTATCTGGTGAGGTAGCCGTTTGCGGGGCCGGGTGTGCGCTGGATCATTGTGCCTGAGTGCACACAGACAGCGGGCTCCTCGTACATTTGTCCCTGTAGGTTCCCTCTCTACTAGAAAGACGAGCGAAGACGAGCCTTGAATTTATTAGGGGAGAGAGAATGGGGAGCCCGATTTAAAATCTGGACGGCTATTAGTTTAGAGGCTTGTTCCAGTCGTGGATTTTATGATGTTCTTGTGTTTAGTGTGGCCATGTAGCTGGTAGGCTGGCCTGCTATACCAGTCGTGGGTTGGATGATGTTTTCGTATTAATTGCGGCCATGTAGCTGGTAGGCTGGCCTGCGGGTTATATTTTTGAGAAATAAAGTGATCAGTCCCATGAGGCTGACCATTTGAGTGAGATTTTTAGTGGGTTTGGGTGTAATTATAGACAGTCTGGTAATGAGACTGGACTAGCGGGATGGTTACCATTTTATTGAAGTTGGGTGCTTTTACGGATTTTGACACATGTGATATAACATGGTCTTTGTCTCGTATTTTAGTAATTGTTGGCAGCGCTGGAACTGCGATTGCCTGGGATAGGGAAGGGTTCTAGCAGGGCGAAGTAAGATCTTCGCCAAAAAGAGAACGGGGAGGGGGAGTTGCAGAGGTAGCTTTACGCTCGAAACTGTTAGCCCTGTTACGACGAAATAAATCGTACATGCCAGGAGATTGCCTCATCCGGGCTGGTTCCAAATATAACTTCTCTAAACCGGTTTAGGCCCGAAGCTAGAACTTCGGGAATCTTCGGTGCATGCTCTGATATTGTCAGACGAGGGTTGGGTTTGTAAGAGCAAAGACGTATATTAAGAATTCGGGTTGGAATGGAGGGAGGATTTTAAAGGGGGGTATTTTAGCTCTCTATCGTTCTGGGTGTTGCTAGGCGGGGTGCACCTTTCTACGACAATACTAATCCCGGAAGGAACAGACCCAGACGCGTTACCCGCATATGACCAACACACCACCCAGTATCTACCAAGAAGTTGATTCTTTCAAATTTCACGCAAAATTGGACGCAGCCTGCCGTCCTGTACCCTGATACTCAACCAAGCACAGGCTTCTGGAACCCCCCGCTTTTCTACCAGTTTTTGTCTGCAGGGTTTGTGTGCACGAGAGGGGTACAAAGAATTAACCACGGGATGCATAGAACAGTATTTACCAGAATAACCTAAATGACAAACATAGATCGAAAACTTGAATACAGACAATATCCTCTATTGGATTTTCTCTCATAATATCTCCCTTCGCTATCCTTTTTGTTATGTATTTGAAATCATAGCGCTTGAAACAACATCTGCCGAACAAAGAATTGTATAACGAAATCCAAGTAAATCATTGTGCTGACGGGCTGCGATATCCGCATGGGAAGCGGCCCTAAAACTACAATTTCATCACCATCAAAAGTTATGTTTATACACTGCCGTGCATGATAAATTGGCCAATGAAGGGTGAGTTGAAATGTCTCATTACATGTATGTGAGGTCTCCTGTACCCTGTCATAGCAATCGTTTATCCATGCATTTTACATTGACTGGATAAGAATCAGCAGTCTTCTTCCTTGATGTTTATCTACCCATGACAACCTTCGGGTTGTGGTTTCAATGACCCATAGTTCAGTTCAGTTGGTAGATCCCTCCTCTATATAGAAGCACCTCCGTACAGGAGTACATATTAATATACAATCAATTGGAACCACTCAACATTTATAGCTCAACTATCGTCCTGTGAAGTGAACACTTATACAATTCTACAATTGGACGATCTATCCTGAAAGTGCTGTGACAGTCTAACCATGTGAGCATCCTAGCGGTGTATGCGATGTACTACTGTGAGTGGATTTATATAGCGGTCACTGAAAGACACCCAGGTACTTTATTCCCCAAGTGCCTCCGCTGGCGAAGGTATACCGTAGCAACTAGTTCCACCATTAGTCCGTTTTACCCTGGACACCGAATCAGTCCAGCGCCTTGTGAATATGCGAGTATATATGTAAGCGGTCACTGGCGAGGGGCGAACCCACGCCAGCTGTAGCACTCCGCGTCAGAGTCAAACACTCTGACTACTTCGGCCACGACACGCTCACGCTCATATCAGTCCTTAAAACAACAGCTGGTAAGACCGTGTAGAAAATCGCGCATGCGTAATGCACCAGCTTTTTAAATCCGCCAGAGTCGCTTCCATAGAGATTACCCACAATTCCGAGATAGCTGTCAATTTAAGCGTGTACCAATGTTGAAAACATGACTTAAAACTGTTATGACCAAAAAGACGTATTATTGAATGATGATTATTGGGTGGAGATCTCAGATACTCCACCCTATTTTCTGCCTCTCCTATCCTTCGAGATTCTTATCCCGAGCTCATGTGATCATAGTTAGATGATGTAGTGAACAAACTACGTTGCTGAACCTCTTCGTCATAACCGCTAGCATCACAGATAATGCTACTGACACCTTGCTGACATGTGTGATGACACAGTAATTAGATCTGGAATGTTGTACAAGCATTCTTGTAAATGCATCTTTTCGGCAAAGAATATTGCACATCAATGTACAAAAAAATATGTTCAATCCTTTTCCTTAATAGCAGTTTGAAGAGACAAATCTCGTGTATTCCAACAAAATAACTGTTGATTTTAATCTATTCGACTTTGTCCTTCAGGAATTCCTCATGTTGCCCGAACAAAGGTCTGATAGATTGCAGAATATTGTTCCCTCGACTGAACGATCTTTTTGTCCTGGTGATATTGCTATAATGAATGTCTACGCTGGATGGCTACCTGCTGACGAAATAACTGACAGGATTAGATCCCGTCATGAGGCCAAATGCAAACATCAGTCCAGCTCAGCCAGATTACTGGACCCTGTGAATAAAGCGGTAAGGGGCACTTTACTGGCAAATTACGCATTTTTCATTATTTCTCGATTATTCCACCTAATGTAGAGTGAAAGATGTTTGAGTAGACGAAATATAGCAAAAAAGTGACAGCTGTCAAAGTAACATCATTGCAAATATACAATATTATGGAATGATATATTGATTTAGTTCATTATGATAAACCTAATATATATCACTTTGGCGAAGGTGTATACAAATGGCAAAGTATTGACGAATTTCATCTGTTTTTTTGACTGCAGGTGTCCAGGTGTTTAACATACCAAGTACAGAACGTTTCTTTGGCGATACAAGCTGTAAGTTTTCGAACCGTATATAGAAATAGATCGAAATGCCTTATGTTATGGTTACATCAGAACCAAGAGCTTAGTTGGCACTATCGATTTAGGAGTTAATGACCGCCTTAGCGAATATTATCGCATTATAATTTTTCGATGTTTAATTTTGGACCGTCAATCAAAACATCGAAAAATTATTACACGATAATATTCACTAAGAAGGTCATTAACTCCATTTATAGTCCAGCGGATAGGTGAAAGTATCGTGCATTTTATGATAAAAGCATGAAACTTGGCACAGTTGTACTGGATGCCATTAGGAACAATTTAAAGATTGGAGGCACTCTGGATTCGCCCTGTGTCAACCACAGCAGCCATTTTTCCAAGATGGCCGCCAGTAATATTTCAACGGAGCATAATTATTCTAAAAAATATTTTATTTATATTTTAATATTACCTACCCCCACTAAATCGACCCCAAGGATTCGAAAATGGCCTTAAAATTCACTTCAAATGAACCATGTGACCTCCAGGGTCACTCTTCGGCGAAAACAAACATGAAAATTGGAACCGACGGCGTATGCATTTCTCTCTATGAACAGCATGAGCCACTGATTATATCATGACAATGATTTTGGTGTCTTTAGTTCTTTGTAGAACTATAATACAAGTTTTTTGTTGTTTCTAATAATGTAGCTGCAGTAATAGGCAAATTTTAACCGTTCTCCCATCACCCCTCTCGCTCACAGCCACCGCACTTGCAGAGAGTTGTGCAGGGCAGTTATTCTGTAACACATCGACACTGTCCTCTGCAGCCTTTAGTACAGCCACACTTGATCACAGCGCGACAGGCCGTACCGGCAGGTGGCAGGTTCATCCACTTCACTTCCCACTCCGCCGATTCGTTCTTTTGTGTCCACCCGAAATCTGCTGGGCTGGGAAGTTGTGGCGCCTTGATCAAGGCCTGGCCCCACACGTGTCCGGCCTGGTATCCCACTCGGAGCAGGTGTTGGAGGAGGGCATCCTGTGTAGGTGGGATGTTTTCAATCTCCCTACCTTTCTGTGTGAACAGGGTCTGCCTAGCCTTGTTTACGTTGACCTCGGAGCTTCCTCGGTCGTACATCACAACGACGAATCTCTCTATCGTTGGAAGAAGTTCGTTTATGCTGCTTGCTGATGGAGTCAGTGCAAGTGTACACAGTGCTGGGGTGACGTCACTGAACGCGCACCACGATGACCAAGCCGAACGTTTGCCTCTTCCAGCGAAACATGACGTGGTGTCACACCCGGTGAGCGCATGAAAGGCGGGCAGTGCGTCACACTTGTCATCTCCCATTACCTGTGCCATAGCGGTTGCGTCCAAATACCGGAATGATTTCCCCGTTCCGAACGCTACCTTAAGATTTTCGCAACCGAGCTTATTAGCAAGGCTGACAGCGAGCACGGCGACATCTGTGTCAACGGTTCTGAGCAAGATCCTGCAATACTGCTTGGCACCATCCGCAGCATGCAGCAGCATGCAGCAGCATGCGTGTGTCAGCCTCTTCGTGTGTGGAAGGTGAGAGCCAATCCTCGTTGGTTGCTTCTGAGCACCACAAGTCTTCTTCGTGAGTCATGACCACCTTTCCAGGAAACTTCTCACTGGTCACTCGTTCACTTAGCAGTCCGAAGAGTTCTGCGTTCTCGTCTTCCCGTAAAAACTGTGACCAGGCAGTTTTTTGGTCCTTCGACTCGTCTTCGTATGCCCTTCCCTCTGTGTTTTCGTGTGGCTGCCTTGAGACTGTTGGCTCTATATACATCGAAGACCACGTCAACATGGCAGGCACCTAGCCTCATCTTGCCGTAATCCGATAGTGACGGTGGAAATGACTGGTTTTCATGCCGGAAAAAGTCTTCTAGGTCAGCATCACGTACTTGACTGGCGATGTACAACGTTGAAAACAAATTGCGGTCACGTTTCAAAGACAAGAGTTGCTCTTGTGTACGCGATTTTTCCTTCTCTGGATGCCGGCTGAACAGATGCAGCTTGTTCTTCGTTATCGTCTCAGTGAGTGGAGTTGTGCGGTCCACCAGTCGGTTCTTGAAGAACTTGTTCCGCTGGTCTTCGCCAAGCTGTTCTATCTTGCGGAGGGAATCAATAACTGTTGCATCTGCCACTTCCCGCGTGTCGAGAACTAGGATATCGCCACCGGTATCAGAGAAGGGGTTGCCCATGTCGTTCATTGCCACGATGAGAGACTTCACGTTCTTCAAGAACGCCACCTGTGTGCCTGAAAAAGATATAGTTTGTTGTTGGATAATTTTCGAAACCGCTTGACATCAATAAAACATTTAGACATTGTTTGAGATACGTATACCTGGCTTGTCCTCATGGTGACGAGGTTGACAGGCTGCTTCCGTCCTATCCAATTCGCTAAGGAACTCGCCGACAACTCGGGCCATCTCCGGTCCAGCCACCATCCACCTCAATAGTGCAGCTGGCTTCTCGGTGAGACTGACTGCTCCCCCATCGCCTTTTACACAGGCATTGTTTTGTTCGTGGCTTTCGTCCAAAGGCATCCGGGAGAATGGACGGCGTGTCTTGTTGACGGTGAACTTGCCCATGCAAAACTCCGCAAATACACCTGGTTGTTTATCACGCAGCGTCACCATGTCCCGTAGGTGAACGGCCACAGCACGTGCATAGTTGTAGTGGTCAAGCGCGTGGAAGAGCCATTCCAGCCTTGTCAGGGCATCCACGTACAATATGAAGTTGCCTTCGTGGATCGCTCTGTCCCAGGTCATCACTTCCAACTCAATCCTCAGAACAAGCTGCCAGAAATGAAACTGAGGACTTTGCTCTGCTTTCAGTTTGCACCATTTTTCAAAAGGTACTGGAGCACTTTCTTGTTGGGATATCCGGTAGTCGGCATAAGATTGCTGCTGAAGCTTGTACAGCGCACAAGCGGTCACCTGATGTGCACGGGCGGTTCTCTTGATATGCGCCGCTTTCAGAAAAGAGTCAGCAGTTAGAGATGTGGCTATGTCGGCTTGCACAAGTGCCGACGTCCAGCCGCTACCGTCAAGAAAATCGCCAAGTGCTTTGAACAAGGTCATCTTGATATGTAGCCCACCCAACATGACCACAAATGAGTTTTCTCCATAGGTTTCGGGCCACGTCCACTGGATTTCCTTGGCGAGCCTGAACAACGGCTGATGCAATCACAGGAATTTGTCCAGGATTTAGAACTGCTACAGCCCTTTTCACCACTTCCATGGAGTGTCGAATCATCGCAACTGACTTTGAATCATCGTAGAATAGAGGAAGAAGTGCACTTACTACCGTGGGACTGTGCTCGGTGCTGTTTGCTGCTTCCGTCCTCGTGGCGTGGTACGCCGCCCAAGATACATGTACCTCCTCCTCTGCAGAATCTTCCGTATCTGCGTCAACGGCATTGCCCATATGATCGCACCACCTGTACTCTTCCACCACTGCCTCAGCCATCAGATCACATTTAGATTTATTCAGACCGGGGATTTCAGGAACAGGAGGTTCTTTCTTGGCGACAGAAATCACATGTAAAAGTGTGTAGCAATCTGGCTATCTGTTGACTTTCTTGCCAGACTTGCTGGATGTTACACGTTTTTGTTCAGTCCCGCGATTATCGTTGTCGGGGTGCTGAAACAACGAAATACCCGTGCCGTGGAAGGATCCATGTGCACTTGTTGCTGTAGGGTCGTGGTCGATGTTGTCTACAGCTGAGGTCTTGAAAACCTCAATGCTGAGTGTGGGCGGGCATACTGTTCCAACGCTCTCGAAGTGGCTAATGGCCGAGTTACCTTGGTCTGCAGACATGCCTAGCACACGATCATATGAAACGGACAAACCCAATCTGTAGAGGGTGTCCACCAGGTCTCTTGAATTTGTCTTTGAATGTACTAACGCACCAAGAAATAGTGGCAGTGGCATCTCTCGTGTTCGGAATGCCTGATTGTGGAGGATGTTTGTCGGCGACGCACACAACTGTTATAAGTAAACAGTCAACAGAGACAAAGCTGGCTGCGACAAGTAGCTTGCTTGATCCTTGATGTTTGTCCCATACAAGATCATTGTGAGCAGTGAATGAGCAACAGAATTTTCTTGACAATCTTCTGTGAATGAACCATTGAAAGGAAAGCCTTTCTTACTCATCATGTCTCGGCGCACAATGTTTGCAGCACGGGAAAGGAATACGGCTTCACTGTCATCGTCGAGTTTGCAGGCTGTTTTTAGAGACTGTCCAACATTTTTGTCAGCCACGAGTAGCAATTCTCGACCTTCACTGTGTGCTTGCAACTGGGGGAAGTAGCTCAGAATTTTGTTCTTGAATCTGGTGGAGTGCACTGCAGTGGAATCCCCTCCAAGCTGGTCAACTCTATCGGTATACAGTTTTTTCAGTGCAGATAGTTGAAAAACAGTGGCAACTTCTTCATCCTCAACTACAGTTTGTATGTATGAAATAAGTTCTGCAAACGCAGTGCTATGTCCAATGTTTGTGATGATCTGGGTATATCCCTGTCCCTGTTGTATAACGACACCAAGCATTGCACGTGGTACTTGGCTTCCGTCGCTATCATGTCTCCTTGACTTAGCTTGGCTAGCAGATTCTCGTCTTGTAGATTCAGAGCACACTGTCCATGGTTCGCACACTACCTTGAAAATCTTGAATTGCCTTGAAAATGACAATTTAAAATTCAAGGCCTTGAAATGCCTTGAAAAATGGGAAATCGGGCCATGTACCTTGAAAAGGCCTTGAAAACGGGAATTCTTAGCATGTTGTTGTCAATTGTGTAAAGTTGAATGAATGTTGTATCGTCCTTTGTCATCCGTTAGCAAAAATAAGCCCCGATTATGACCGTATGATTATTTTCACAAATGGTTGTCACGCTGTGTAAAGGGAGACTATCCACGGTATACAGGTTCTCCTTGGAAATCAGAAACCTCACTTGATGTATGCTCTCGTAAGTGAGCGGCGGGTTCCCGACTGTATGAATCTCGGTCACCGCATCTGCGCACTGAATATGTATAATGTCACCTGACCACGTGGGCCCGCTACATCGCGAACCCTCAGATTTCCATTGAGTTTTCATGCCGAATGAATATTTTTCGGGTTTCCGACAGGTCCAGCAGAACGAAGTGGTTTTTGGCGGCTTTTGAAAATTGTTTCGTTTTTGACATTGAACATCATCTGCTAAATAGAGATTGTGGAAATGGTGTGCCTTTTCAATACAAATTGGCTAAAGGATGACAAGTATAAGGACTGGCTTTGCCAGCATGCAGATAAACGCAAAGCTGGGTTTCGTGTGTGTAAGAAAGATTTTGACGTCGGCAAAATGGGCGAGTCAGCCCCGACTTCCCACATGCGTGGCAAAACACATATCAGCAGTATGGAAATTTAAGACAGATCACGAGGACCAGTAGCCCAATTATGGACTACAAGGCTCAGAGAACGCCACATGGGTGACGGTGTGTGAATAAATAGGCTATCCACAAGACATCACGAACATTTTAATGTGACAGAAACATCAGACTATCACACATCTTTAACATAAGTGTCATATCGTATCGCCAGTGCATGCCAATGTTAAGTATGAACAATAATATCTCAGCAAGTCATTAGTAAAAGTGAAAAAAGGTAAGAAAACTCAAAAAAATTTGCCTGTATTCCTTTATTACATAAAAAGTGTATACCTTGAAAACAGGAATTATTACCTTGAAAAGACCTTGAAAACTGGGGCCTCCATTGTGTACGAACCCTGACTGTCTCACGCGAGTGTCAAGGTCAAACGTTGAGGCTTCATGAACAGGTTTGACAGTGGTCCCTGGTTCGTCACAAAAGAAACAATTGCCATCCGATCGAAAAACTTTTTGACGTGTGAATGGTTCCTTTGACCTAGAAGAACTTCCATCACCAGAAGGTTGTTTCCGTTTGCTTGCACGTTTGAGGCCAGTTTGATTAAATTTAAGACTGCAACTTTTGTGGAATTTAGCTTTCCTCCGTGAAAAAGTCTGCTGCAGTCCATCGCCATCATCGAAGCGACTCAGTTTCAGCTTCGCTGGCAAACAACCAAGGTCATTGAATGCTGTTAAACTTTCAGCGATGGATGTATACCCAGCTCCTTGGAACCTATCCGCGAAGTCAGCTGGGCACCGGAGTTTATCGCTGGTATCTTCCTGGCAGAAAAGGCACTTATTCCAGTCCGGAGGGGTTATTTTTGCCGCAGGGTTGGCCATGTCACCGCCTGGAACCAGTCTGAAAACTTTCTCCATTGTGATTACTATTGGATTAGATTACCACTTGTATAGATCTGAAAGGAACAGAATTTACTTGAATGCTTATACGGAAATTGTACAAATTGACATATAATTCCACTAAAATCAATATTTGGGATCATTTTTAGCTCTGTCTTTCGCTCTACTTCATCTGTATATGAAAAAGTATACCACAGATAATAATTTGAATGTTTGTAATGAAAACGCCATCAAAGAAACCTTGTGTTTTGCTTCCTCAAGTGAGAAATATAGATCATTAGTATGTATTTTGATCAAATTTTCATTATTTTGACCCTAAAGTGACCCCTAAGAGTCAGGGGGTCATGCGAGTTACCAAGGGTCAATACTGAGCTGATCCCTGTGATCTTTCGGGCTCATTTAGTTTGGTAGGTAACATTGAACAATCAAAAATATATTATTAGGAGTGACTTTATTCATGCCCGCATATATGTGTAGTGAACCATGGCGGCCATCTTGGAATTATGGCTGCCAAAGCCGACACAGGACGAATTGAGAGTGTCTCCAATCTTTAAAATGATCCTCATGATGGGAGGTATATGTGTGCCAAGTTTAATGCTTTTATCATAAAATGCACGATACCATTTTTTAGCACCTATCTGCTGTTTATTAACATGCACAATGATAAATATTTCCTCATTTCCTCCAAATTTTCTGCAAACTTATCCCGTGTTGATGGGAGAATTTCATGACTGATTTGCAGGCCACGCTTTCGCGTGCTGTCCGTTCACGAGATACAGCTGTGTGAACTCCGCCCACTGCGCAATGAATGAACCAATTGACGCTCAGCTTTGTAGCACTGCGTCACAAGAATGAGACGTCACAAGTTCGGAACGTGAATGAAAGAGATCACAACAAAACAAATGAAGATTATCGTGTCATAATCTCTGTGTTTTGAGGTCTGGACCAATCAGCGCACGGCTATAATGTGGAGCATGCTAGAATATGTCATTAAAATCTTTCAGATTTCAGTAAGTTGCTTGTGGTCAGTAACCTTGATCGTTGAACTCTTGATCTTGGCACCCGGCTAATCCGCCTCACTGACGGATCCACTCAAAATAATGTGATTTCCAATGGCTTCGAGATTTTATTGACCATTGACCTTTCCATCTCAAAAGTTTTTTGTTTTCCATGAGCGTGAGGTATTCCTGAAATATCACGATCTATATCCTTGGACTGGACACTGTTTTCAATACTTTCCTCTTATGGGGTAACTGTGACGTTTTTTTGGCCTGTTTGCCCGTTGGCAACTGATGTATCCACCCAAATAATTTGAATTTAGAAGATACCCTGATATTTCGTCTTTGACCTCAAGTTTTACTTTTGCTTTTAGGGCGAGCTTATCGCAGTGACCGGACTGGTTGGATCTGGGAAGGTGAATATACCCGTATTCTGAACTCGCACCCAAATGAACATTTGAGTTAATAACCAACACTGCAAACCAAATCAGCTAATGCAGCGGTGCATTCATGATGTTGAATGTCACTGAGCACGGGTGCAATCTAAAAAAAAGTGGACCCTAGAATTCAAATCTTATTCCGAAAAAGAAAAGACTAGTTTCCAATATATTTTACACAAACGGACATCCAGTCCATATCACCAGCAACTGCTGCATTTTGGAGCATACTTGCCCAAACCTAGGAAAAGTCACATGGATCTGGGTTTGTATCGAATAATACAAGATCGGTTGGTTCTTAGTACCCCATTTACCGTCAGCATATTCGATAACATGTCATACATCTTTGTGAAAGTATTATAATTGACAGCACCCAAACGTACTTTTGGCGATCACTAGACCAAGTGCTCAGTAAACTCAGATATAATATCACGAAACACTGTATCTCACATCAGCGCTATATAAATTCCGTGCGAATTTCAAACTACACCTGTTAGCCAATCAGAGAGAAACAACTTTAAAATAGCACCCTTTGTAATTACACACATGAGCAAGTGAACCAAAATAGTAAACAAAATAGTGAAACAGTATCCAAATAATGTATCATGTCCAGACATCGTTCGTGGGAAACGTTTTTCTGTAGAAAGTTCAAAGGATTGTTCCTGCCGAATAGTCTGTTTTTTGACGGACGGCTGGGAATATCAAAAGACCGTCTCGCGGAGAGAATGTATATATCCGTATACGAAATACCAATCAATTTCAAATTGATTTGAACACCAGGATGTTTTGCAGAATACTGTTGACGTTCGCACCCTGTCAGGAAACTATAGCTGGATTATATATATATTTTTTTTCTTATGGTTCGTTACCTTTCGTTTTCCCCGATATATATCCCTCAACTTTTTTAGGAAAATGAGCATTTCCATGAAGTGAGAATAAATAATGAACTAAATATATCCCTCAAAACCCCAACTGCTCAAATTTCACCTGTCTGACGAAAATACTCAAATTTACTCTGCATTTTTAGTCTACCAATATCTTGGGATTGAGATTTTCTCCTATCTTTCAATGTGCGATTTCGGCAGCTTTCTATATCGTCAGAAAATCGGTATGCTGAAGGACCCATTTGTTGTGGCTAATTTTAATCATTGATACATAAGGAAAAAAATAGAAGCAAAGAAATTGAATTTTCACCATGTTAATTACCTCCGTCGATCAGACGGAGATCTAGGAATGCAACGTGAATTCTCCCGCCAAATAATTGTCATATGGGGAACCTACGACTCATGTGATTTCCAATAGGGTTTGTCATGGTTCCCGACGAAATTTTGAAGCAATGATTTCGAACACAATTGAAATGAAAGCTCGTGTGAAACACGGGCGACAATTTTGTAACACATAATTTGGTACTCACTTGGCTGTAGATCTCCCCAATTTGGGCACACCCTCTATTAAGGGTGGCAATTGTTTTTAGGATGGAACAGAGTGGGGAACAGATACCCCTGGAGAATGAGCAATCAGGAATCATCCCTGGTAGAATGGATTTCTTCATCAATGGTTGAAACCCAGTGTGAGGCAATACCAACTTTATTTTGCGTTTCCTGGGCCCACCAACATTAAAAAATAGAATAAAAATAAAATTTCAAATTGCCATATTTATATTTCCTACGAAAGTTTGAACACAAAGATTTTAACCCCCTTTTTATTCCTGATTGTATGAATTAGGCTGTTGTATTCTATCTGAAACAATGCCAGCAAATAAAAATGCCAAATAACGAAAAATAGATACCTTTCACTATAATTTTCCACTTTCGCTGCAAGTCAGCGAATAGTTGTTGTTGTAAAATGCTGCTAATACTACTTAGGCAATAACGACATTTAATGTAAATCGGGAACCTTCACTGGCTGTGTGATCTATCACTCTGTCTTGGTACTCATATTTCGTGTCTTGGTACTCATATTTCGACAGTGATGCAGTATGTCAGAGCTAGGAAATGAAAGCTATTTCAACAGCTCAGCCGATACAGCATGGTTTAAGTTACTGTTGAAGCATGAGACTTGAAACACATGTAAAATTCGCTAAATTGTTCTGGAAGAAAAACCACAGCCAGAAAAAAATGATGACAAGGTTAGATTTGAGGTGTGTGTTAGCAGTTAAGATTTGACTTAACTTACAGTTTTTGACCTTGAGAAAATGGGCCAATGTCAGTCATATTCATAGACTTCAGGTCCATCATCAGTTGCATATGTGGTATCAATTTAGAATGCCTAGATATATTTCATGTTATATCATAATATACAGTATATAACCTGAGAAAATAGATTCAGTCAACTGGGATAGGCTTCCGGTCAGTCACCAATTGCACAAGTATCACTCCTTAAAAATTATTGCTAATGCTAAATTTGACCTCGATAAAACAGGTGAAAGTCAGTCAGTTTCGTTAAGCTTCTGATCCATCACCAGGTGCATATGTTGTATGACAAGAAAGATGGGCAAACAGAGACAGACAGATGACACAGAAAATTCAGTTCATTTTGGGGCATCATTACATATCATCTTCAAAGTCTAAATATTCTGTCAAAATGCACAAGAACACACCATGTTACTTCAATTGTAGAGAAGAAAACTCCGAGTAGGAATCACAATTTATTCTGTATATTTTGCTATTAGTTATAGCATCTTCAGCCGTGAACAAAGTTACAAACAGCTTCATGCGCACAGTATATATACAAGGCATAATGTGATCTTAGCCAATACGCATTTAAGAATAGGTAAGCCAGTAAATTATATTAGGTTGGACAGATATTAAAATGCCGTCACTTTCAGAAATTGTTAAAGCGATAACCTGCCAGTGATCTACAAATGGTGTGATTCAGGTGTATATCTGTTACCATGATTCAGTCATAATATTGTCTGTAATATATTTATGTCGAAAAGGAATACACATAATTATTTGATAATATTATTAACTGTGTTGTTGTTTATGATTAATATGAACTTTTTATTTGCTGGGATCCAGCCATTTGTTCCATATGGGCAATATTATCATTAGCCATCACTATTCAATATGTGTACAAGTCCTTGGTCATTGATACAGTATGGTGAAGGTGACCTGTAACACCAGTATACAAAATTATACTGAGCGCATTTAATCCTCACCACATTATGCTGAGGCAGATCAGAATGGAGTCGGTAAAATCAGATGTGTTTTGTAGAGGATTCTCTCAATGAAGATGCTATACTGTACACATACAAAATATGAAGTGTTGATGTGTCGGGCCTATAGCACAAAATCACAAGCAAATTGGTACAACTAGGCGCACAGGGTCTCATTTCTGCCTCTAACGTGTGGATTTGGGTGGGGGCATCCTCTTAGGGGGAGGTGGGGCTGGGAAGGGGCCTAATGTCTCAAGCAGTATTCAAGGTTTTCCATCAATATACTCTATTCCATACCCCAATATTTCAAGCACGTGAAATCAGACAAAACTTATGTGCGGGGAATGTGACTTCCGCATCCCTGGCTGGACATGCTATTGGGGAACCCTCAATCCCAGGTTAATTACCATTGGTGGAGTTAACGTCCAACAAATGCAAAATTGAGCTTGGTATCCGGCCCTATGTTATTCAGCGATGTATTTCCCTACGGACCCTGTTGTCACGACGGAGGTCTTTGCGCTCATCCAGCGCTTGTTTTTTCTAAGATAGCATGTTGAGTGAACATTTCCGTTTGAACCCTAAAATTCCATTGAAATCCATGTTACTTCTTAGATTCTCTCATTCGTACGAAAATGACTTATATATATAAAAAAAATCAATACGACCATAATATATGATTCTTGGGATATGCTAGTTTTACAATTAGAACTTGAATTTAAGACTGTTATCTAGGGGTGCTTTACCGTTAACTTCTTTGTCGGTGAAAGCTAACGATACTAAATTTATGATTGGATCTTGGTGTTAATAGTGTACTATGAATATGACATTTTAATTTGGACACAAAAAGGCGTCATGGACGACGACTGTCTACTGAATGTCGGATCTGACGCTTGTTCTTGAATGTTGTTGTACTGATCTGCTACTGTAATACTCCAGCTGTGAGATGATCAAAACCAGTGGAACTCTCCTTCAAAGAAGTGACAATTAGCTGTCTCACGTGACCTATGGTAGGGCCAGGCTGCCTTAGAAGTGAGAGGAAACTGTCCCGTTGTTCATAATTATAAAACTAGGACGCTGAATACACCACTTGTCGGTCGTCTGAAAGTGGCAAAAAAGAGTTATTGCCCCTTTTTCATGAGCAAGATTCAGATACAGCAATGCCTTCAACATGGGCCTCTGGAAAATCACCGTCATAAGTTTCTTTATAAACAGTGTTCGAAACTGGCAGGGACTTGAAATATCACTGAACTGTTCTAGAGTTAAAGAAGCCTGAAGAAATCATGTGAAAAATCCTTTGAAATAACCTTTTTCAGCAATTTTCAGTCCATGCCTATTCTTATAGCATGCGTGAGGGAAAATTTTACTCGTGGTTCGCATTGCACTATGGGAAGGAAACATGGCGGATTTTGCTATTTTTAGACGACCGGCAAGGCGTGTATTAAGTTTTAAACGAAGAGAAATGCACACTGGTCAAAACCCAGTACATTTTTGCCACAGAATTGAAACCAGTAATTACAGGATCATGTATTTTGATATTTCAGATTGGCATTCTGGCCCTAAACCTATGTGTAAGGACTATATTAACCTCCTCTTGAAGGAGTGTTCCAATTTCTTTGACACTTCGGTGTAACCCAAACATGCGTATTAACTGAACGTTTCTTACTGTCTCTATTCACCAACCAGTCCAGTTTACTGCAAACAGTCCTAGGCGAGCTTCCTGTCAGTAAAGGCGAAATACAAGTCTGTGGCGACGTGGGATATGTATCGCAGCAGCCTTGGGTCTTCCATGGGACACTCAGAGAGAACATACTGATGTCACAGGAATTCGATAAGCAGCGGTACGACCGAGTTATCTACGCATGCGCGCTTACAAGAGTGAGTATCTCATTACAAATTTTCGTTTAGAATTTTGTTATGGATATTCGCTGGTGGTGAATCAAAGGAAGTAACTTTTTGACTAGTGTTTGGTGTATAATATGAGGAAAACAAAGAAAAATGCACAGGTTCGTGCTAATTTTGTAACATTAGACAATGTTACTTGGACTGACCCATGCTCCATTTGATAGCCCAGAAAACATAGGGAATAGCCCTGGTTTTGATCTGACTTGTGAACATGGCGAAGAATGAAGCGTTTGGTAGGCGTCGGGCCTTACAGATATTAGTTCTGAGTTCAAACTTGCATTTAATACATACTTCCTCGTTTGGGCCGTTTTTAGGGCTGTTACATCATCGCTCTGAATTATTTGCATCCAATACCGCTCAAGCCGATGCTAGGATCGTGTGGTCATGACATTCCAGGTGAATCAAAGTAAATAACATTTTGAATAATGTGTGTTCTAACAGTAATAATTATGTAATATGAGGACACACAAAGAAAAAAATATAGGTTGGTGTGCATTTTGTAGCTGTAGACAATTTTAAGTGGACTGACACATGCTCCGTTTGATAACCCAGAAAACACAGGGAAAAGCCCTGGTTCAGAATCAGTATAAATTATTAATATATTCTAACTGTTTGAAGATAATCACAATATCTATCAAAATTTACTAAATTGAATGGATGTTGCTGCGAAAAATTCTCGGCTAGAAGGCATTTAAAGGAAATCCCTATCACTTAACCTAGGAAAGGGAGATAACCTACTAGAAAAAACAGCTCAAAATCAGCAGCGGTCTACCTTAATTGAAGCTTATTTTTTTTTAAATCATAAACAGTATTTAACTTTTTCTTACATACTAACTGATAATCACAATGTCTAGCAAAATTTATCAAATTGGATGGATGCTGCTTCGCAAAATTCTCGGCTTGAAGACTTTTAGTGGAAAAGGGAAATAACCTAATAGAAAAAAAAAATTGGCAAACACATGGAAAATGGCTGCCGAAGCCCAAATTCACAAGCGAACTACCTTAATGCCCGCTTTTTGCTCACGGCAAATGCTTATATCAGTTGCTACCAATATATGAACAAGTAATTTCAGAGATGGGCCAGGTGTCTGATAGTGCCGAAAATTTTATTACTTGATCTGTAAATCGTACCATGGATAATTAGCCGGTCCTTGATTATTCAATCGCCCGGAGTCATTTTTCAAAACTGAATACATTATTTCGTAACAGGATATCGAAATGATGCCTCACAGAGATCTTAGTATGGTGGGAGATCGAGGTCTCATGCTCAGTGGTGGCCAGAAAGCACGAGTATCGTTGGCACGGTAATTATAAGTTACACCTTTTTTTAAATAACGGTATTTTCTGATGAATCTTCACAGCCAGAAAAAAGGTGATAACTATTACCCCGAAAAAGTGATGGTTACAGCCATCACTGTTTTTATGATCACCTTTAAAAATCATGGCCATCACCTCTGAAGAGTGATAGCTATGATTGTGAATTTCGGTCATAATCATTTAACGGTGATCACCATCACCCTCAAAAGGCGATGACCGTCACCATTCAAAGGCAATGGCTCTAACTCATCACGTTTTAAAGGTGATGGCAAGGTCTGATCACCATTAAAGGGTGATGGGCCATCACCTTTTTTCTCACTGTGTAGAGTACATCCTGGAGGGAAATAATTTTAGGCAAAGGCAAATAACGTCATTCGTTGAATTCCGAAAATAAGCCTAAAGAATAACTCTATAAATTATCTATATTTCATGTGATGATGATCGCAGTCTGCCTTCAGGCACGAATTTTCACAATTTAGCTATATGCAATGATGTTTGAAATGAGGAGGTTGCTTTCAAATTACAACACATATAAGGGAAGTGGGAAGAGGTGCCGACATACTGACTGCGTCACATGACTTCACAGAATAGTCTTCTGGTTAACCTATTCTCAAGCACATACCAAGAATCTAACGATTCGTGATATGTGTTGTATCTCAGGTACGCTTTTATTGTACCTGTTCATGTGGCAACTTGGATGATATGACCACACGGCCCCTAGCACCGGCATAAGCGGTATTAGATACAAATCTAGAGAGCTATGATGGAAATGCTCCGACAACTCGTATACTGGTAATTGGTGAGCTGTTTCGCTGTGACAACTCGTACATTGGAGATTGGTGAGCTGTATCGTCGTCAGATGTAAATGACGGCATTTAACACAAAAGACTAGTCTGTAAGGCCCGATGTCGACCCAGCATCAACTTCCCACAAGTGCCAACATATATCAAAGACCAAAAGGTCTGTACAGGGGCGGGCCTCGGGGACGAAACGTCCACCAGCAGAATCTCGCCATATACAGGAAAAAATTACAACACATATAAGGGAAGTGGGAAGAGGTGCCGACATAAGAAATTTCGAAGATATGGGGTAAGTCAATAAACCGCGATGGGATGTTATTAGTTATTCAGGTTTTCTCCCGGGTGTATGGAAAGTTACGACCCTCCCTGAAACTCATAAACCTGAATAACGAATTTATTACCCCTCAAGCATTTTTATCGTATAGTAAAAATACTGGGAAAGGTCTATCATTTATAACCAAGGGTACAACGGACAAATTCAACTGGCCATTTCGGTTACGAAACTGTCCGGATTTTGCTACAGCACTGTGAGAAAGGCGCGCCACACGCAATCCATTCGATTTGCTTTCGTTCAGAAATCGATTTTTGGACCAAATGACACCTTTTGGTGAGTTATGTGTCGGAAACTTCAGTGAAAATGATGCAGTATTACTTTATTCCATTAAATTTTGACGAGTGAGCGAAAGTTATTCCATAAATATTGAGATATGGTTAGCTAAAATTTCGAAGCGAGAGCGGCGTTTCCAATCGCACGTGAGTTGCTTTCCATATACTCCGAGTAGCAAGACATCACTCGGGGTGTATGGGTTTATACGACCCGACCTTTTAACCAATCACAATCCAGATATTGAATACAAATTTGCTTGTGGGGTAATAATATATTATATTTTATTTATTTTATTTATTCATTTATTCCACATCAATCTCAACAGGTTCAGTGGGCTCAGTAAATAAGTACATTCTGTTGAAATGCTAGGGGTATCAGAATCAGACAGCAATTTATAATATTGGCATACATCTACTTTGCAGGGCAATCTACAGCAAAGCTCCAATTTATCTCTTAGATGACCCACTAAGTGCTGTAGACACTGACGTCGGCAAGCATATTTTTCAACAGTAAGTTCACAAGATGCAAAATTACTGATTTATTTTTGCCTATGATAAATAATCCAATAACGTTCGGAGACCCAGATCAGTCAATTTGCTATAAAATTGTATGTATTATTCACGTTTTCCTATTATTTATTCATTTATGGCAGTATAACATGGCACTATACATTATATACAGAGGTAGCTAGAGCCGAGGATTATGTCTACTGGTTCTACCATCATGTAAGTCTTGTGTACAGGTGATGGGCCTCATAATTTTCCTAGCGTGGCTCGATCCTGCAAATGATATGTCGCTGCATTTTTTGCGGGATAAATTCAGACTATATATGAAATCACTTTGAATCCCGTATATGGATCATATGCCGTCCGCCAACACAATTGGAAACTTTTTGACGTATACACAGTCACACTACACCTTTGTCGTGCAAGATGCTGAACACAAACCCTACGGAAGCGCACAGGGGCCATGATGAAAAAAGATCGAAACTGGTATCTCGTAATTACGAGATAGCTAACGCGTGATTACGAGACAACTAACGCGTAATTACGAGATACCGGTTGAGAATTTTTACGCCCCCTATACGCCAACACGAGACATCATTGTTGGTGACGTTGAGCTGTAGTATACTTCTCCACTATCCTTTCCTAATTTCACGCTATTTGCAGCAATTTCTGGGATATTAAAATGTCTCATCTGGGACATTTAGCTCATAGTCAGTCCCCGAGCTTCCAAGCTTCAACATTGGGACCCCAAAGGTCACTGGTATGAGATACAAGCGTCAATATTCAGTAGTCTTCAATTAACGAATTTCTGCGTCCATAATCCGAAGACCTAGTTCATATAGCATTAGCCACAAATAAAAAAAAAGTCATAGTATACAAAAACCTAGGCTAGTTTACTGCAACAGAGAAGCGATCAACAGTTTTTAATGATGCCGGCAAGACATCATGATGTTTCAGAACTGAGCCTATGATCCAGAAGCAATTGCAATTTACGTTTCCAACAGAACAAGAGAATATCACTATCAATGGACTAGCAGGCCTTTTGTCAAGGATACCATGGCATTTGACACCAAAAAAGTGACGTTCGACGTGGAAATTCAACTTTCCAGGGAACAGTGAAAATCCACTACCTTCCCTCGGAGAGTTTTATAATTCGAAAAGATTCGAAAATTCAACTTTCCAGGGAACAGTCTTCCTTCGGAGAGTTTTATAATTCGAGAAGATAACCATCGCCACTTATTCCAGAGAAAAATCGCATTGACATAGATTAGGCCCCAATTTAACGCGATAACTCGAAAACTCGACAAGTCGAGAAGTCGAGAAATCGAGACGAGAAGTCGAAAAATCGAGGCGAGAAATCGAGAAATCGAGACGAGAAGTCGAGAAGTCGAGACGAGAAGTCGAGACGAGAAGTCGCCAAAACGAGAAGTCGAGAAGTCGCCAAAACGAGAAGTCGCCAAAACGAGAAGTCGCCAAAACGAGAAGTCGAGAAGTCGACAACACGAGAATCGAGAACGCGAGAAGTCGAGAACGCGAGAAGTCGAGAAGACGAGAAGTCGAGAACACGAGAAGTCGAGAACACGTGAAGTCGAGAACGCGAGAAGTCGAGAACACGAGAAGTCGAGAACGCGAGAAGTCGAGAAGTCGAGAACGCGGGAAATTGAGAACGCGAGAAGTCGAGATGTCGAGAACGCGAGAAGTCGAGAACGCGAGAAGTCGAGAAGTCGCCAAATCAAACGTGTGTTACACGCCGCATGACAGGACTGATGTGCAGCATTTACAAAAGAAGAAATTCAACGATAAAGGGGTGTATGTTAACCCTCCTGGCAAAACTGTTTCATTAGTTTATGATAATTTATCTCCATTAATGCTAACTAATGACTCGATCATCTTTTAGGTTAACAGAACATTTTGGAATGTATTTGTATTGATTCGAAGTTACAATTGCAACAATTAGATCTCTCTACCGGTGCCAAAGATGTTTGCTTAAATATACATTCAACAAGATGTAATAGGCTCACTATACTTATCAACAGAGACACAGGCGCTGGAGACGAATTGAGCCCAACCAGTAAATGTACACACTAATTCAGTAATCGAAGAGTAATATTACACAGATGTGGTTTCCGTGTGTGATAAAGTTATTTTATGAGTGTGGACATTCTTATTTTTTTTTAAAGATATATTATGAGAAGTTTCAGACCGTCAGCTCAAAGAATAAAACATTTTGGGGGTGGGGTGGTGTTGTGGAGTGAAATGGTCCTTCTCCAGGCTTCCCCAGGCCTAATGAAAGAGTTAAATTATGATGCAAAATAATTCACTTAAAGTGACCATCCTGTTAATTCTCAATACCGACAGATATCTTCACGACCGCTAAAGACCAGAAATAAATGTCTGCAAGTCAGCGGTAATCATGTCTTTGTTTTTCAGACTGATAAATCTCATTTACGGTGTAGCAATGTATTTCCGAGTTACGGTTAGATCTGTGTGAAGACGACCTGGTGTATACTTCCATGCATCAGACATCACTATCCGTTTTGTAGCCCACATTTCTTGAGACAAGCCGTGTTTGCGACTCGGCTGTTCGTGTATCGGCTTTGATGTTTCATACAGCTCTTAAGATCGTTATGGTGACATGGCAATGCAAGTGAAACATGTCACAGCCCTCAAATAGCTACCTCGTTACGCCTATGAGACAGGTTTTCATGCAAAAATAGTGAAACATGTCGTGTTATGAGGCACCTAACATGTTACCCATCTCAAAATGAAATGTTAAACATGTAACCTCTTTTTGTAGGTGCACGGTTCAATCTAGGTAATCGAAAATGGTAAATCATGGAAATTCCGGGATATTATATCTGAGTTTACTGAGATTGTGCACGGTTAAACCAAACGTGTACTGGTTGGCTGGCTTAAATTCAGGAAAATATCTGGAAAATATTATTTGAAAGATCCACCACGCAAGCTGGTGGGTTAAAAAAAGAATTGACATCTACCACGAACTGATTTTAAGGGGCCAATATTTTAGTGTGTAAAACTCATTACTAAGCCAATACATCTGAAGACATTTGCGAAAACCATAAACGACGTGGTGCAGCTAAGCGCAAATTTCTTTCAAACATAATATATCTATTTTGCCACTCCAAAGCGCAGCGGATATTAAAATATCTACAGTTGATCTTTGCTCTCTATCGGTTGGCGTACCTACGAAATAACTTCTAACGGGTAAATGACAGCTAATAATTTCTCCTGTTGAATGCCAGAACCGGATAAAAGAATAAATAAAATAAATCAATAAAAGAATGTCCACACTCATAAAATAACTTTATCACACACGGAAGCCACATCTGTGTAAATTAACACACAAAGTGTGTATTAGTCTTCGATTACTGAATTAGTGTGTACATTTACTGATTGGGCTCAATTCGTCTCCCGCGCCTGTGTCTCTATTAATAAGTATAGTGAGCATATTTATATCTTATTGAGTGTATATGTAAGCAAACATCTTTGGCACCGGTAAAGACATCTAATTGTTGCAATTGTAACTTCGAATAAATACAAGTTTCCAAAATGTTCTGTTAACCTTAAAGATGGTCGAGTCATTAGTTAGCATTATTGGAGATAAATTATCATAAACTAATGGAACAGTTTTGTCAGGAGGGTTAACCATATCTGGCCTGGGCGATTTGGGGTGTATCGCAGCCTGGGGGGGGGGGAGGGAGCGGAAAGTGCCCCCCTATATATTTTCTCTACCACAAAGGCTAGAGCGCTGAAACTTACCACACAGTATCTTGGGTTCAAGCTCTACCGGAAATTGTAAAAAATTCCAAGATGGCCGCCATGATGACGTCACAGTGACGTAATCTTCTCGGAAGCCATTTTTCGGCCTTTTTGGGGTCGATTTTTCAAAATTTTCATTTTTTAGATTTATCTCTCAAAAAAAATCTAATAAAATAGAGAATAATTAGTTTTGCATAAATAAAATACTTTTAAGGCCTTTTAGGCAAGGAAAATGTGAAGAAATGGAGCGAAAAGATTGAAAAACACGACTTTCGCGGATACCACATGTCCGCCATTTTGAATTTGCCCATGATCCTCTGCCCGGGGGTTATTAAAAATAGGCTCAAAATGACCCCAATAACATAAGCTTAAAAGTCACCAAGTTTCAGCCTCCTCGGTTTTGTCGTTTCGGAGCAGCAGAGAAAAGTTCACTAGGGGGGGCACTTTCCGCCCCCCCCCCCCTCCCAAGGCCAGGTAGGGTTAGCATACACACCCCTTTTATCGTTGAATTTCTTCTTTTGTAAATGCTGCACATCCTTCCTGTCATGTGGCGTGTAACACGTTTGATTTGGCGACTTCTCGACTTCTCGCCCGTTCTCGACTTCTCGACTTCTCTGCGCGTTCTCGACTTCTCGCGTTCTCGACATCTCGCGTTCTCGACTTCTCGCGTTCTCGACTTCTCGCGTTCTCGACTTCTCGCGTTCTCGACATCTCGACTTCTCGCGTTCTCGATTTCTCGCGTTCTCGGCTTCTCGTGTTCTCGACTTCTCGCGTTCTCGACTTCTCGTGTTCTCGCGTACTCGACTTCTCGCGTTCTCGACTTCTCGCGTTCTCGACTTCTCGCGTTCTCGACTTCTCGTGTTCTCGACTTCTCGTTTTGTCGACTTCTCGACTTCTTGTTTTGGCGACTTCTCGACTTCTCGTTTTGGCGACTTCTCGTCTCGACTTCTCGACTCCTCGTCTCGAGTTCTCGACTTCTCGTCTCGATTTCTCGCCTCGATATCTCGACTTCTCGTCTCGATTTCTCGACTTCTCGACTTGTCGAGTTCTCGAGTTATCGCGTTAAATTGGGGCCGAAAAGAGTAGAACTAGCATGGCCGCATCCGGCTTCCATAGATTAGTGATAGAACGTATGAATTGGAATACTATA